>CM021101.1:229977220-230158222 GCA_007115665.2 Sequoiadendron giganteum | reverse complement strand
AAATGGGGGCTCAAAACCCTCAAAATCTTTTGGAAGCATAAACATAGAAAGCTTCACTAAAAGATTGGAGATTTTGTACGGCCATTGGAAAGAGCATAAGTAGAGCTTAAAGAGCATAGTCAGAGCTTCTTGGGCACCTGTGAGGTGATAATGGTTTCCACCCCTCCGTCGTCTAAAGATTTGTGTCATTTGAATTCGTCGACATTGAATATATGGCTTTTAGGGTACGAGTTTCTCGAGACCATAATATTGTTCATGGGCAACCAGATACAATTTCTATGTAGTAAAAAAAAAAGGCTATTTTCTTGAAGTGTTAAAAAAACCCGCCAAAAGCTCTCTAGGTATCTCGATGTGGTCTTACTTGTGAAGGGAAAGAACGGTGCAAAATTTTCTAGATGGAGAGCATGTGTGATGCTATAAGGATGCATTGCAGGTACTTTTTGTCTTACACACTTTTTTTGGTTGTTTTCATTTGAGAGAGAAAATGAGTTGTTGGAAAATTCAATTAAAATGTTGCATTGGTTATGCATCTACAAATCCTAGGTGTGATATCTTAGGCTTCCATCATTCCTCTTTTCATGTCTGGTTGTAATAGAACCCTAACATAAATATTCCATAATGTAGCCTAATCAATCATCTAGGCCCATTAAAACTCCGCCACAAAAAATTGCAAACAGACGTCTATGGGCTAATCAAAACATTTTCAAACTACTGCGCCGAAATGTCCACGTTGGACGTGCAAGATCCCGTTTTGAGAATTCACCACATGAAGCCCTCGGTGTTGAGATTTCTTTGGAAACAAGTGGATGTACGAGATAGGAAAGAAAAAGGAAAAATCGATAAAACTATCCATGGTTGAAAAACCTACGCTTGACCTGACACAGTACTCAACATTTATCATTATTTCATACATATTATGTTACAATTACAGTTGCAATTGCCCTAATGGACATTGTTGTGCATTTTTTGCACACACGCCCCACTGAAAGTGGGGACCCTCTTTTTTTTCGTTTTTGGTGTTTTGGCCCTTCTTTTTGGGGTTTTTTGCTTGCTTGGGCTCGTGCTTTGATGCCCATCTTGCCAATTGAAGTGGTACACTTATGAATTCTATTGAACATCTTGAGTTTTGACTACATTCCAGAGTTTTCACTATTTTCGAGAAAATTCGCCTTGGCCAGATTCTCTCCGTTTTCTTTCAATGTCTGGAAGTAATTGCCTTTTGACCCGGATCTGGGGAAATCCGTCTGGTCTGGATTTCTCCGAAGTTTGTTGCCTTGTTGAAACTCTGAGTTTTTGTGGTCATGGTTATCTTGTCGACCGCATTAATGGTGTTTGTACGGATGTTTTGGGGCATTGATATATTGGATTTAGGGAAGTAATTGATCATTTGAGTTTGTTTATTTGCTTATCATTTGAGCTTGAGTCTTGGAGCTTCTGTTGTTTTGCTAGATTGTGGATTTTGAAGCCATTTCGACTATTGCATTTGAATTTCATGTGTGTGGATTGTATCCTGCTTGCGTTTGAAAGTTATTTGTTGGCATCACCAGTTCCAGTCCTTTCGCTCTTATGGTATGTGGATATGCCCTTTTCTCTGCTGGTTTGGTTACTATACTTCATTTGCTTTCTGGTCCTTCGTGGTTTCCTGATTTCCTTGGGTATGCACATCACCATTGGGAATTTTGGGGGTTTTCATTGCCGTACCAGTCCACCAGGTTGATCATAGAATGTTTATTCTTGGTCCGGTATTGTTTCATTTGGGCGTTTGCTTGTATTGGTCTTAAACTCTCCATTTTAGTGTGTGTGTGAGTCGTACTTGGTTCTTCGTGCTTTCATGGTGGATATTTTAGGGTTCTTAACCTAGGGCATGGCCAATCCTCCTTGAATTGTTGTGTGGAATGTTCTAAATTCGTATTTGATCTGTTGGAGGTCTAGGTTAAGTCGTTGTCGAGGTACAGGCCTTAGATCCGGAGTCGTTGGGATCATTTTGGTGAAGGTGAGAAAGATGTGGTCGAGTTCGGGTTTTCGATGTCCTCACGGAATTTCGTTTCCCCTGGATTTCCCTAGCTTATCCTGTTCTTTCTTTTTTACCACTTTTTCTCGAATTTCGTCTGTCTCGCCAAAATCCACTTCCTCCGGATTTTCCCGGTGTCCGCGGTCAATTAGTTTTTCCGAATTCGTGCTTTAGTGATGATATATCTGGTTCCTGCTAAAATCCGTTTCCTCCAGATTTTCTCGGATGTTCTATGTCTCCTCCATTTTCTTGGGTTAACTATAACTGTTGTTGTTTTCGCCAAAATCCGTCTCTGGTGGACTCTTCCAGGTTTTTCTGGGAAAATGTGGAATGTGATGGTTTTGAGGGATTAGTTTATTGATGATGTATTTGATAAATTAAATGAACTTATGCTAAGTGTTTTTAATGTTACTCCTTTGTTAATTTGGTGGGTTAAAATGATATTATGGGAGTTTGCATTCTTGGTTCGCTGGAATCCGCCTGGTCCGGATTTCCCCGAAAGTTCTCTCCAGTGTGGAATCCGCGAGGGGGGATAAATCCTGAACTTTGAGGTATTGGTTTCCTGTACTTCTTATTTATTTTGGATCTAATTGTGGTCATCTTTATTTGTTTGCAGGTAGGATCAAGACAAGATATTGTTGGTCGAGGCAAAGGGAAGGCATCAGATCCAGGTGTAGAGACTTCTGCCATCTTGAATGCAGAGAAAGTAAAATTGGACATAAAGAGCTGGATTCCTAAAAGCAAGTTGACCTCAATTTGGTTAGGAATCACATATACCAATGTAGGTATGTGGGACTATGAGGAATTTAAGGCTGAGATGTTAGCACCGAGCCCCCCTTTGTTGGCTAAGAGAATTGTGGACTCCGGATTGGCTCATGTAGCAGGTTTCCCTTCCACGGAGCAGTGTTATGAATTAGTACTTGAGTGTGCTAGAAATTATGATAGAGGGACACAAAGGATAATTGGTCCCTAGGGAAGGATTTTGGTTGGCTTTTGTCCTGTATCTATTGCTGCAACCTTTGATATGCCTGATAGGTCCCATGCGGTGGCCTTTGACATGGATGGTGCCAGGAAGTACTATGAAGAAAATGTAGTTAAGTCTCAATAGGTGATTAACTCTTGGTTGGAGAAGCCTAAGTCCCACTTCTCCAAGTTGCCTAAGCAACTATTCAGGCTCAAGTTCAAGAGAGAGTACTACAATATCATCACTCTTCTCAGTAGATTGGTAGGATTGAAGAGTGCAGGGGTGTTCGAGACTTGGATGTTCAATGTAATTGCTTGAATGGAGCAAGGAATAGATTATCACTGGGCAGGTGTCATTAGCGCAATGATCCATGAGCAGTTATGCAATGTCTTGCAGACCAAGACTTTTACCATGACCTCTTACCTAGTGTATGCACTAGCGAGACTTCACCCATACAAGGGGTTAAGCACTAGGGGTACCTTTGGGCAAGATGCTATATATGAAGTATATCCATAGCTGCACCTAACTAGAGGAAGCTACAGAAGATCCAATGATTCTTTCACAATGTACATCACAAGATTGCTCCAAGGTGCAGAGCATATGAGAATTTATGACAAGGCTAAAGAATTGATAAGGAGATATGGGGCATCGTTTATCCAGTTCCCAACTTTCTCATACATCAGAATTGATGGTTGTCAGAGGGCTCCCTACAGACTCCCTAGGTATCCTACTGACCATATCATATTGTTGGAAGTCACTAGGCAGATTTGTGACTTTGACATAGTTGTGAAGGGAGAAATGCACAAAACAAGTTTTGGGAATGACTTTCCCTTAAAGATAGGAATGGGTGAGGTTTGTCCTTCTATCCAGTCTTCTCATGCTTCTGAGGAGGAGATGAGTACTTTTGGTTTCTCTTTCCATTCCAAGAGAGCAAGGTTTGACATCATTGGCGAAGCTCAAAAGAAGGCCAATAGAGAATACAACCATAAGGCTCATATTGAAGATTATTGGGTTAACCTTATTGATGAATTCAAGGTAAGGAAGAAGAATTTATCTAGATTGCCAGTGGATTTGGTAAGGCTATACAATGTGAAGGGCATCCCTGACCAGGTGGAAGAGGATGGAAATTTAATCCAAGGTCATGTCTATGAGGCAGTGAAGGATAGGCCAGTTGGGGAAGTTGACTGGCTAGAAGAAGAATAAATAGAGTTGGATCAAATCATGACCCCAGTGATCAAGTACACCAAAATGTGGTTGAAACATAAGATGTTAGAATTGGAGAGTGAGGGTATCCCATGTACTTATGATCTGATGGGAGACTTGGAGTCTCACTCTGCCTCTGAAGAGTCACTTGAATAGGATCCTAAGGGCAAAGAAAAGGTGGATTCTCCTTTTAAAATCTAGGTTAGGGATGTTCAAGTTGAGAAGGTGATAGAAGTGAGAAATAGAGGAAACCTGTTGCCAAAAAGAGGAGACATGCCTCGAGGAAAGAAGCTGAAAAGAACAAATAAGAAGAAGAAGAGGTAGAGATTAGTCCTCCATTGACAAAAAGAAGAAGACTCACAAACCTATCACAGAAATCGGAAGAGGTTCCCAAAATTGATAAGGAGGTTGAGCCACCAATGGTAGAGGTGGAAAGCTCAGGGGAAAAAACACAAGTGTACATGAGGAGGTCAAGGACTCCTTCCCCAAGGGATACTGCAGTAAAGGAGGATGTTTTAGTGAGTGTTCCTGTTGTTGAACAGGTAAGTGTCTCCATTCCTCAAGATGTTGGTAGCACATAGGAGGAACCAAAGAAGGATGAATATCTTATAGGTTTGGGCGAGGAAGAATTTCAGGAGGGAGACCTCTATAATGCAGAGGCAGAAATTGACAAGGTAATTTAGTCCCCCTTGGTGGCACATGCAGATTCACCTATGAAGGAGCAAATGAACAAGTCTCCTCAAAAGCAGGAGGAGATCCCAGCTAAGGCCCCTTCACCGGTACAAGTTGTTGTGGAAGAAAAGTTATAGGATAAGGAGAATCCAATCATGGATATCCCTAAAATGCCAAGTGTTGAAAAGGATACAACTGGTGAACAGCAGGAGAAGAGAACTACAATGCCAATTGAATCTGTTGTTCTAGATTGGCTAGATAAAGAGTTGAAGAGCAAAATGGTGATAGTGGAGGATGCTCCTCCTAATTGGGATGTCTTAATGGAAAATGTTGAACAAGAAAAGGCTAAGAAGAAGGCTAGGGTTGTGTCCCGGATTGAGAGAGATGGGTCAGGCAACAGAGTGGCCCATATTGCTACCCCTGCTCTGAATAAGGATAGAGACAGTGTGACTGCCAAGGATTATCATGTGCAAACTGTTGACCTAGGGCATGCTTCTATAGAACAAGATATTGAATAATATGAAGGCTCTAGTGTTGTGATCGTGGGTAGGCTGAAGAAGGCTATGCAAACTAGGCATGAGTTGGAGAGGGAGAACGAGAAACTAAAGAAATATTTGCAGGAGTTGATGAAACCATTGCAGGCTATTGGCTCCTCCTCCTTTGCTACAGGTTTCTTGCCTCAAGAGACCATCTTCGAGCTGGAAAAGATGAAAGGCACCACACATGCTATAATTGCTTGGTTGTAGGGTGTCCAAACCAGGGGAGATGCTACCATTAAGGACATTTTGTCAATTAGAGGGGATGCTATAAGGTCGGTAGATTGGTTAAAGGCTATATTGGCTCAAGATAGGGAGGATACTAATCTCCTACTGCAAAAAACCACAACAATCATGGAGTTCACCAAAGATAAATTGGTAAAGAGTGGGATTCTTCCTTTTCCAAGGGTTTCTAAACCTTGGGAATGGTTTGAAATCCTGCAAATGAGGCAAAGGGCATTAAGGAAAATTCATAAACAGGAAAAGTAGATTGAGGACACTTTGACTGGTATCCATGATAAGTGTATCTCATTCTTTGAGGTCTTGACTCGAAGGAAGAAGTTCGCTTTGAAACATCTTAATCTAGAGCAGCTTAGTAAATGGTGGAGAGATGTTTATTCTCCAGTCAGTGAAGGCATCGGTTGGATGATGCTGCAACTTATATTGTAGTTATGGACAAATACTTGACTAATAGGGCTGATTGGGATGGTCTGGGTTAAGGCGGAGCAAGAGATGAATCAAGTCTTGAAGATAGGGTTTTGCTGTGCCACTATTCGAACTAGATGTCAGTATTGTTGGTCATTTGGTGAAGATGTGAACTAAGAACGGATGGAAGTAACTATTTACAGTATTCGAGATTTGGCAGCGCTTCCATTATTCTCACGTATTGGTGACCTTTTTGGTACATATGAAAGCGTTGGATGAAATTGGTGCTATTAAATATTTCATGGTTATGTTGTGAGCCATTTGGCGGTTATGTTTTTATTATGAAATTATCTTTTGGGTGCGACCAGGATTCTATGCGTCAGGCATATATATAGATGGATTGATGAATGAGAATAGGAGAAAATGAATATATAGAAGCGACAGGGTTTATTCTCAAGCAAGTGTTGTAACAGAAAACTGGAGTTGTTGCTATTTTGGATGATTTAATATAAGAGAGATATTGTGATTTGGTATCTATCTTGTGGAGTTTCATCTGGCATGGTTCGTTTTGTTCTATTTTTGAAATTCCTTATAATTTTATAGTTAAATGGTTTGGTGATGCTTAGAGTTTCATGTTTAGAATGTTTACAGTGATCTCTAGTCCATACTTTTTGCAGTTAGCTGATTGTTAGCTGCTTTGCAAAGTTAGCCTGGACTTAAAATTGTGCTTAGTTCAGTTGTAAGGGTTTGTTCATCTCAATTGCAATAGGGTTGGTTGAATGAATGTTTGTGATTTGAAAATCTTTAAATACCTTAAAAGATTGCACTATTTTTGTGAAATTTTAGATTCATCTAGGTTAAATAAAAAGTAGTTTATGAGAGATCGGTCCATTTTGAGCATTTTATCTTTTGGCATTTTCAATCTTAGGGTTAGAAGTAGTCTTAGAATCATTTATGAAACCTTTATCTTTTGTTGCTTCTTTATTATCAGGGTTCAAATCAAGATTCAAAGTATCAATTTATTGTTTAGATCTGATAAATTCGAAGTCCAGTGTTTTCTTGTAGTAAGGTCCCTTTGTGATTACCAACATTTTCACATTTATCACTGAGTTGTTTTGTTGCATTGTCAAGACCTGACATTAGAGACCTTGGGGTTATCTCTTTTCCCATAGAGATTTACCTTTCAAGAGAGATAGGATATCATATTCTATCTGAGTTGTTGCTGTGCAGAAAATACCATCAACAGACATGTATGCAAAATGCAAAAGGGTAGAAAAGGCACATGAACTATTTGACAAAATGCCCTGAAGAAATATTATCTCCTGGAATGCAATGATTGCAAGATATGCACAATATGGATTTTGCAAGGATTCTCTCAAAATCTTTGAATTAATGAAGCACCCCGAAACATATCCTAACATAATAAGCCTTGCTTGTGTTTTGTATGAATACAACCATGCAAGTATAGTGTCTTCAAGATAGTCAGCCTAGGCAAGAAGGTCAACCATTCAAACATAATGATCAACTGTAGGAGGGTTTTTCCAATCAATGGTGACCTACAAACCCCATTTCATGGATTCTTCCAATCTACCCTTTGTACAACATGGTACCCTCCTTTTCAGGCAATTGTGAGTGAAATATGTCTTTGTAATTATGAAACTTGTATTCAGTTCTGCCTAAACAACATTGTTCCTTTTAGTTTTCAAATGAATTATCAGTTTGAATTTACTTATCTCTGTCGATTCTATTTTTTAGATTTATTTTATTATATTTCTCAGTGTAATTGTTGAGGATTAAAAATATTCTCCCTTACCTTCATTGTAATTGTTGAGGATTAAAAATAGTTGCTCTTTTTGTGCTATGAGATCCACATTTTTACTTATTTTTGAATTTACATTTGAATCGTAGTTTTTAGTGTACTGCATTTTTATCATAGCAAAAGTCAGTTACAGAAAGAGAAAATGTATTGAACAGTAATATCGAAGTGTCAGTAGTGAATTACTCTTACAAAATAGGGTTGGGTTTTTTTGCTCGGTTTATGTATTTGTTTCAATAACATATTTTGTGGAGTTCTAAATGTTTTAAACCCTCCTAAATTTTCTAAGATTGGATTACATAAAAATAAGTGCCAACAAGTTATTCATATCAGCTATTCAAAGAGTTCCAGAATAGGATGTCGAAATGATTTTATAGTAAAACGGCTTAATAAATTATATCTGAATCACAAGTGAATGTCTTGAAAATAGTTTTATATCATGCATTCTGGGTTATCAACAAAACCATTACAAATCATCTGAGCAAAATATCTACTTCATCATGAAATGATGCATTTGAACAAGTTCTTGAGCAAAACATTCAGTAACTTAATAAAAACGTATATGTGCATTTTCAGAGGAACAAATAAACGTGGATTGTAGAAATAGCATGTTCAAAGTATTGTATACATAGGGCATTGAAAAAAAGCACTAGACACTTTCAGCCAAAGATTTGCATTTGTTTTATTCACTAAAGGCTGAAGAAGTTTTGCAAAGTGAAGTATGCACTTAAATCATAAGTAAACATATTGGATTGTATAGAAAACGTAATAGGCATTGTTCTAAAGCAATAGAAGCATATGGGTTATAGAAATCCCTCTCTTTCTCAAGTCCTCTCTTTGTTGTCTCAATCTATTTATTCCTCTATCTCCATACCCACCCCCTCTCTCTCTCCCACTCTTCACCCCTCTATCCCTCCCTCTTTCTATCCCTATCTCCCCCTCTCTCTCTACTGCAAACATAACATGATCTTGCTGCTAATGGAGCCTAATTATCTTCCTCATTAAGAAGTTATGATTCAATCATGTTAGGATCCCTATAAAAGGATGCATAGCTGATTAGAGCCTATCACTTCTTTATTGAGACCTTTGTTGCACAAAAATCATTTCCTAATTGTCCTACCAATTTACCTCATGAACTGCAAAATGTTTGCACAAAATAGACCAATTTTTTTCCTAATTGATCTTCCACACCTCTTTGACGTACCCATTGCACACCAAAGTGTGATTGCTAATTTTATACATATTTAAAAATAAATAAAAAATAAAAATGTATACTTAAATTGTGATTTCAAAATTTATACTTAAATCAGTTGTGTTTATATTTCATTATAAAATTACACTAACTTAAATTGTGATGTCAAAATTTATACTTTGAATTGTACAGACACCTATATAGGGCTACATTAACTAGCTCTTACAATGAACAACCAGTCTTATTAATTTAAGAAACAAATTCTCTGCCACTAGGTACGCAAAACTTATCTGTATTATTGTAGTATTTCAAAGTTACTATGGCAAATCATTATAACTTTTTTGTGCTAACTGTTCATATCCTCTCTGTCACTCATTTAAATGACAAGGTCAGGTCCCAAAGCAAGTGGCACAGTATGCACATTTACGTGCAATTACTACAATACAAATTTATGGCATCCTTTATTATTCGGAGTTACGGTCATAGAACTCTGAAATTCAGCTCCTTACAGCAGGTTTTAAGCTTGTCAATAGGCCAACAAACTAAATAAATAGCGCCTGCATTATTCGTGGCAAGTGCAAAGCCAGTCAGCACGTCAGATCAGTCTCTAAAAAGCATGGCCTCAACTTGGCTAATGATGACAACTTCGCAAGCCTCCAGAGCTATTCTAAACCAAAAATAATAATAAAAAACGGTTAGAGGAGCTCTGCTACAATGCCCTACAGCCAGGTTTGGTTTTATATCAAACTAACATTAAATGAAGCAATGGCAGGAAGGACGATCTCAAATCCTCTTTACCTGCATGCCCTGTCATTTTAGTTAGTCCACATCTCACCATCTTCCTTCTCCATGGGTACAATTCAATGCACCACCCTGCGCCGAAGCCAGAAAATGAGGCACGGACTCCACTCCAGCTTTACAAAGCCGTATCATACAACGTACAATTCCTTTTCAAACAAACCAATATGGATTAGCAATGTCTTTTTTAGAAGCGAATAATTGATTATAACTTAAAATCATTTGTGTTTTTGTTCAAATGAATGTGTTTGTGTTTGTTTTTTGGACTGTTTTATATTAAACCCGAAACTTTTTCAATTAAGAGTAAAATCAAAAGATGGTATTTCAATGATTGTTACAAAAGGTTCTTTTGCAGATATTTTTTTCGAAGTTGGCAATAGATGCTAGCGTCAACCAATAGACTATAAAAAAATTCCCTTCAGATGCAGAAGATGTTTTGCAACTGAACATGCTACAACACAATGTGGTAGGAGATGGGCTAAGGCTACCCCCATCAGCAGGCCGTCTTGGTGGGATAGGGTGGAACTCTGTCACTATGTAATCTCACCCTTAGAGCAGAATGCTATAGTTCCTTCCCCTACGACTCAAGAAAAGGTTCCAAATTCGCCACATCTATCTCAAGAGGTCATGCCTGATAAGATGTCAAAAGAGGTACTCACGTTGGTTTCTCCATCCCCCACAAATTCACAACACAAAAACACCAAAACTTCTTCTATATCTTGGGATGGTGAAAATTTGAAAGTGAAAAATAACAATGAACCCCCTGAAATAGAACAAGAATGGGCAAAGATGAAGAGGAAGAAAACGCCTTCAGCAAAACAACAGCATCCAATGACATTAAGATCCTCTAAGAAAGTAGAAAATATGGAATATAATACAAGGTCGTTGTAAAATTTAAATCTGAAATATGTAATCTGGAGCTTTAAAGTAATAGAAAGAACGTTATCCTCTCTAATAGCAATTTGCCTAAAAAAAATTGGGGTTTCAAAAAGTTATATTAATCAAGACGAGAATGGAGAGGGATATAATATCTACTCGATAGTATAAAAAAGAAAAATATCAAGTTCTAATTATCAAAAGAATAAAGCTAGCTAGTAATTAAAATTAACTATTAACCAATCAAATGGTTAAAGGATAAATGATTAGAATTATATAATGATGGATAAATCAAAGGAAGTTAAATTTACAATAGATCCGTTAAAGAATATGATAATTAAAAGCTATGTTGATGACCCTTTAGAATACATATTTTATGTTGGCTTATTTGGAACAAATAAGATTTTGCAAAAGAGCCATTTTTTTTTTTGAAAAAGACTATGGAGACTTAGAAACAAAATGCTTATCTAATGTTGCTTCGCTATTGTTGAGTCTTTTCCAATAAAATGTTCATCACTCTACGTAAAACTAATGAGAACATATGTACAATTACCCTGAAAATCTTGAACCAAAGATAAGCCTAGTGCTCCAACTCTATGTAAAATTGATGAGAACATAAGTATAATTATCCTAAAAAACTCAAACGAAAAACAAGTCTATATTCTAAAGTGTTTTGTGAAGCATCTAAATTCTATTAATTTATTTTAATCTTTTTTTAAACTTGAAATACAATTTAATTTAATTTTTATTTGGAACATTTATTTAGTGAGACATTTATAATTTATTGTAATCTTTCAAAATTTGAGATATTTTTACAAGTCTTTAGTGAATCACTTACAATTTGTTAATATATTCTAACTTTTCTTAACTAATATTTTTACATTTGTTTTGTCAAACTAAAATATTTATTGTTAGAACGTTTGGTAAGACAATTATAATTTATTGATCTATTTTTGAAGTGTTTAGTGAAACACTTATTAATGTTGATTTATTATTCTAAATGATTTGAAAAATATTTATAATTTATTAACTTATTGTAAGATTTTTCAAATTGAAATGTTTAAATTTAAAAAATATTGTTATCTTTCTCAGGGTGAAATATTTTCAAATATTACGTCACATAAAACAATAAATCAAAGTGTTTGGTGAAAGCAAGAAATAAACAAATATTTTACTTTATGTATACACTTAATTCAAAGAAAATACAAAATTCAAACAGCCAATCAAATGCTTGAAATTTTTTAATGTTAATATTAAGATTTATGTCGATAATATTTTTAAAATCTGTCGCTTGGGACTGCACTTGAGCTATTTGTGTCTTCAGCTCTGAATTGTCGTTGAAGATCTCTTATGACATCTATGGAAATTATTTCAAAGGAGCAAGTTCTTTATACTCTTGGAGAAAAGCGATTTCCATTGTAGTGTAATTTGCAAGATGCAACTTCATTGCCACTTACAGTTGTTTCATACTTATTTGTTCTGCTATTGAATCCTTTCATTTGTGGCTTCTTTTAAGATTCTTGCCTTGAAAGCACCTTTTTTATCTATGTACATTCTTTTTATTATTAATATATGTATTTTTTCAATTAAAAAATAATCATATTTTTAAAATCTTCAACAATTTTAAAATATTATAAAATGTATTTATTTAAATTTTTTATTGGTTGTACATTTTACATTAAACGAGCAACCTTATTGTGTTCAAACTTCTATATAATTTTTTATTTCCAATTACTTAAATAAAATAAATAAGTACATGCTAAAGCAAGATGGGTGTACACATGATTAAATGTGTCAAGTCTTTTCTCAAATCAATTGTTCAACTCAATATTTTCAAAGGTCTTTTTCAAATAAATGATGTACAAATAAATGAAATAAATGATATGTACACTTAAGGGAATTTGAAAGATTTCTAGTGGTTTCTTGACAAATCCAATCAAATGTCCATCATAATTTGATGCCACCATTCTTCAAACAACAACCAAACTATTTTTAATACAATTTTTTATTTACTTAATTTTGAAAATGAATTTTAGGTGAAAGTAATTATTTTATTAAATTAAAAATATGCATATGTAAATGATGTGCAAATAAATGACATGTGCACTTAAGGAAATTTGAAAGATTGCTAGCGGTTGCTTGATAAATCCAATCACATGTAAAGTCACTTTTACCATAATTTGATGCCACCATTCTTCAAGCAAGAACCAAACTTTTTAATACAAATTTTAATTTAGTTAATTTTGAAAAAGAATTTTGGGTGAAGGTAATTATTTTATTGAAAATAATTTTACTTTGAAAATATATGTATATGTAATTTTTTATTATAGTAATATTTTACATATACAATGTATGGAAAATGATGGTCATGAGATGTAGTCAAGTATTAAATGTAGAGTTTTATGATCATATTTACACATTTTTATAATAAAATACGATAAATAATTTATATTACTAAATGAAAAAATACAATGTGAAATAGAATGTTCCTATAAATTATTTTTCCACTCAATTAGATAAGACAATAAATCTATTTATATAATTAAAATAGATTCAATTTGAAAGAGAAAAACAAAGAGCAAAAAGATGGAAGATGAAGCAAAGTGAATTAAATATTGTGAATTGACAAATGTGATAAGGGGAGGCACTTAGAATCACACACAACTCACCATCTACTATTAGTATATTTTAAGATTGGCATATATTTTTAGGAAATCAAATGCCTCCACTCTTATAGATAAATGGAATATATACATAAGAGCTTTTAGCCATCTAGTGACCATTTTCAAAAGATTTGTTAATCCATTCTTTGCTCTTAGAATAGCAAAGTTCAATCTTTGGAAAGTTCAGTCTTTGCTTTTAGGAGAACAAAGACTGCTATGTAAGAGATTCTATGTCAAAATTACATGTACAAAAGTCTTAATTAAATTACATCTGGGAAAGACTTAAAACAAAATTGTGGTTTTGAAAGTTTAGGTCAAAATTGTGGTTTTGAAAGTTTAGGTCAAAATTGTATGGAGTGAAAACTTAAAATAAAATTGTGACTATGAAAGCCTAGATCAAAATTGTAGAAGTAAAAGTCTTAAAACTGTTTTTTTTTGTTGTTAAAGATTACAACAAAACTACACATATTAAAGACTCAAACAACAAATATTACATATTGTGAAATCATTACACAAATTACAACGTAAAGTCTAAAATACTTAATTTCTATATTTTAAAATATGATAAGAGGTACATGTATAATCTATTTTTTGGAAATTAATATAACATTGGTGTCATTTTAGACGTCATTTTAATAAAATAATTTTTTGAAAGATAAATAAAAATTTAAGACTGCCTTAATTATATTATATCATCACAAAGAAAACAATAATAAAGTTTTTGTCAATACTAAAATTATAACAACCATCACATTGATCAAATGTGGCCTCTCTCACTACATTACTATTTAACATTATATAAATTACATAAATATTTCAAAGGTAAAATTATTGAGGAGATTCTCTATTTTTTAAAAGGCTTTTGACTTGTTTTATTTACTTAAGAAATGATTTTGTTTTTACTTTAGATTTAATTACTAGTAAATATTATATACATATGCTATTTTTTAATAATTTCATTTGTACACATTAATATATATTTTAAAATTTCCATGTATTTAGATTTTAAAAATAAGTAATAATTTTTCTACTACATAATAACTAATTAGTTTATAATATATTCATTTTTTTGTCCTTGAATAAGTGAAATAAAAAAAACTAGATATTTGTTTGTTTTATATTAATTTATATTTATATATATATATATATATATATATATATATATTTTAAGTAAGTGCTATCAGTGGGGATAGCGCCCTATTGTATTAATATCAAAAATGGCATTAGATGCCTACAATATTTCCAACTTATGCTAGACTATAAGATATTCGGTTGCCTACATTACAAAATGGCAGTAGAGGCTAGTAGTATACCCAACTGTTGATAGATTATAGCCGATTGCCTATTTTACAAAATGGCAATAAATGCCAGTAGTGTATCCGACTATTGATAAACTGTAAGCAATCCGGTTGACTGTATTTCAAGCTTTTATGCAATTACATAGCTATATACTACTGCCAGTGCATAGCCCAGCTTCACTACATGCTTCAGTCTCCGCTTGTTGAACCAGTCCTCATTCTGAACAAACCTTGTGAAGGCGTTCAAGTCATTATTGATGATACCAGTCCGGTATACCTCCCAGGCATCACCTAAGAAGTTGTTCATCCTATTGACCTGGATCTGTGAGTAGCTCGAGCCTTCCTCCCCTGCTTCAGTCTCCTCTTCGTTCACTTCTTCTGCAGCCTCAATTCCCTCGAAGTTGTACTTTAGGTAGCTCACCAAGCCTTCCGACGGCAATTCCAGTAGTGCGTCCGCCACTACTTGGATGTTGATTACCGATACAAAGCCTGACAGTTTCACCACCAATACTTCTCTGGTGCTCATAACATCTGTCAGTAGGCATAAAACAACCTCATAAATTCTGCCATCACACCAATGGTTTCCCTCTTGTAGGATCTCTTGAGTAATCTGTTCAATTGCTTCGATCACTTGCAGAGATTAGACTAAGAATATTCTCCTACACTGCATTCGAAGTGTCTCATTTGAACAGGTGCAGTTAACCCCAAATTTGAACACCATTTTCCTTCTCTGGGATTTTTAGTTCAACGCTGCACCTTGACTCTTTCTTCCCCTCGCCTTCCTATAAAAGATCCCACAAACAGCCTAGGAAGGACACAACCCCCAAGCAACTGGACAATCTCTATTCGAGACTTGTCAGCTATCTCGTTCAACTGTCCTTGCGTGTTGCTTTTAGGGATTTTAGAGATCTTTCATCCGCTGGAACTATCATTGATTAGGATCGTTGGCAGGCCTGTCCACTGCTCCAAGTCATTGTCTACTTTCACTATCAGTCCTTGGTTCACACCGCAATTTTCCAAAAGGTCCGCAGCCTTGTTGGCTTCCCTATAGACATGTGATAGGGTATAATTGTTTAGCTTTCCAATAAGGGATTTGATAGCTTCAATCCAGTTATCAAGTTTCCAATTTGGAGTTTTCCTCGATGTAATTGCCTGAATGCATATTTGGGAGTCGCCTTCTATTTCTACCGAATCAATTCCGTTCTATAGGGAGATTTCCAATCCTAATGCAAGTGCCTCCATTTCTACAATGTTGTTCGTGCAGGTACCTAAATTCTTGGATGCAGCCTAGACACACTGTCCTTTCGTGTTTCTAATTATACATTCTACTCTTGCCTTTTCGGGGTTACCTTTTGCAGCCCCATCAAAGTTAAGTTTCCAATTTAATCGTTTCAGAGGTCTCCACCTAACTTCCTTTTTGTTCACCTTTTTTTGCTCTTTTTCAAATCTTTGGGCAATTTTAGGCTTGGCCATGTTTTCTTGATTTCCTCGTCCCAGCATGTGAATCTTGTGTTAGATCGCAAAGTGAATCGATTGTTTGTTGTTTCCACTACAACAATTTGAATTTTTTCTATTAGCCTATGTCTTTCAAGGGATTGATTCTTGAATATTCGTCTATTTCTTTCCTTCCAAATATGTCATACAACTAATGACAATGCTAGTTTCCATAGATTTTGCCAATAACCATTCTGATTTAGTATCAGCCAACTATTCATAGCCTCCCAAATTTTCTGTTGTCTTGGGCCTTGAATCCCAAATGCCCCGAACAACCAATCCCAACATGCTGTTGCCATCGAACAAGATAGGAGAAGATGATCTACAATCTCCTCTTCTTTTTTGCACAATACACACCTTGATGGGCCCTCCAAACCTAGTCGCTTCAGTCTATCCCATGTCAGGCACCATTTGTGTAGTGCCACCCATAGAAATGCCCCCGCTTTTCATAGGATTTCGCATTTCCAGCATAATGTTGACATCCATTTCTTATCCTTACACTGTAAATTATGAATTTGGTAAACCCATTTTGGTCATATATTCCCCTGATTTTGCACCACACCAAATCACTTCATCTTCTTTTTTATTTAGCAGTATTGGTCTATTACTTAACTCTGCCTCTACTTCCTCGTGTAAGTGATGTGGCATGAGATGAGCCGGTATAGACTTCCATTGGAATTGTTCTCCTAACGAAATTTTTTTGTGTTGAACATAGTCTTTCACTGTTTTCCCCATTTCCATCTATAGCTTGTCCACATACTATTCTACACCAATTAAATATGTTAGACTCTTGTGCCCATTCCACGATTCTATCCAAAACAATGCTTTCGAGCGAGACCCTATACGTCATGACAAATGGTTGGTTATTATTGGTCTACATTTTAATATGTATTTCCAAACTGCCAAGCCTTTGCCTGGATTAGCTAGGGTCAGTATTCTACTTGGATCCCTAGTATCCAAGTATTTGCTTTGCATAATTCTGCACCACAGTTTTTTTGGTTGTTTGTAGAGCTTCCAAACAAGCTTTGCACCTAGTGTTGTGTTCTATAAACCAATCTTTCTCAGACCTGCCCCACCCTCCTCTTTTGGTTGACATGCCAAATCCTAGCCTATCAATGGTATTCTTTTTTCTAATTTGGACCCCTCCCATATGATTTTTTTAAGGATTTTTTCTATTTTGTGTTAAGTTTTCCTTGGATCTTCGTAAGTGGACATTGAATAAATTGGTATGGCTGAGAGAATTGATTTTACCATTTTTATTCTTCCTGCTAGTGATAACCAGTTGTTCTTCCATGGCATTGCTTTACAGCGGCATTTTTTAGTTGTTTCCTCCCAGTGCTTTGATTTGCAGGCACCACCAGAGATTTTGACTCCTAAGAATTTTGTAGGCAGTGTTCCCATTTGATATCCAAGTATGTGTAAGATTGTCGTTTTCATTGCTGATTTGGTGTTGAAGAGAAAGATACTTGATTTATCCTTATTCATTTTTTGACCTGTTTGTGCTTCATATGTGTCGATTATGGATTTTATGTTCTTGGCTTCCTTAATACTTGCTTCTCCGAATAAGGTGGTATCATTAGCAAATTGGGAGTGTGTGACTGGTGCTAAATCCTGTGCTATTTTCACACCTTTCCATTCCATTCTCTGACAACTTTTTTAATTGCACAGCTTAAGGATTCTGCCATTATCACAAATAGGAAAGGCAATATGGGATCCCCTTGTCTAAGGCCATTGGTCGCTTGAAAGAAACCTTGCAATGTACCGTTTATTGATATTGAGAATCTTACTGAAGATATACAATATTTTATCATATCTCACCAATGAGAATTGAACCCCATTTTTTCATGACCATTGTTAAGAATTCCCACGATACTTTGTCATAGGCCTTACTTACATCTAGTTTAATAAGCATGCTTGGTTCCCTGCAACTAGTAAGGGAGTGAACGACATCTGAGAGGAGTAGCGTGCAATCTGTGATCTCTCTACCTGGCACAAATCCACAATGTTCAATTGATATTACCTTTCCCACAACTGATTTCAGCCTGTTTGCAAGCACTTTAGTAATTACTTTGTAAATTGTATTACATAGTGAGATTGGTATGTAGTCATTAAAAGTTTTACATTCCTATTTTTTGGGAATTAAAGCTATCATTGTATTATTGAGGTCTTTTACAAAACGCTTGTTCTTTCTAAAGTCCTCAACAAGTTTCCAGACATCATTGCCAACAAAGTTCCAACATGTTTGAAAAAATCTGGCTGTGAATCCATCAGGTCCAGGTGCTTTATCCGGATGGAGCTGAAAAAGAGCTGTTTTCACCTCTTCTTTTGTGATTTCTTTGCAAAGCAATTTATTGTCTTCTTCTGATACTTTGCAGCTGATTGCATCTAGAATACTTCCATTTTCTGTGTATAGGTTTTGGTTTCCCAATAATTTCTCAAAATGCTCCATAGCCGCTGATCCAACATTGGTTAGACCCCGTATCGATTGCCCTTTTGCTTGGATTACTTCGATTTTGTTGGCTGCCCTTCTGGCAAGGACTGAAGCATGGAAGAATTTTGAGTTGGAGTCACCTTCTTATAGCCAGTTTTCTCTTGACTTGTCTCTCCAATAGATTTCTTCTCTTTTGAGTAATTCAGATAAATTACATTTTAATTCCTTTTCTTTTGTGTATTCTTCATTCCTCATTCCATCCTTGATTATTTTTTCATTTGAAGAATCTAACTCATTTTCAATTTTGGCTTTCTCTGCGAAGATGTTTAAGAATTTTCCTTTATTCCATGCTTTCAACTGTTGTTTTAGATGTTGAATCTTTTTCACAATTTTAAAGCTAATTGAGCCTCCCACTTTTTGCTCTTTCCACCACTTTTCCAAGAGTACAACAAGACTATCATCGTGCCACCACATATTCTGAAATTTGAAGCTTGTCCCTACAGTTTCCACCTGATCTGAAATTGTAATTTCTTCAGGGAAATGATCAGAGGCTGAGTTTGGGAGAGTTTATGTTTGTATTTGCCATCTGGAGTCTCTCCAATTCTTGGTGATGAGGAACCTGTCAAGATGTTCTGTTGTTGCTGTAAAGTCTTTCCTTCTGTTTGTCCATATGAAAACTCCTTTCTTTGTTGGGTAGTCCATTAATCCTGCTTCAGCCACAAAATTTCTAAAATCAATAGAAGTCTAGTACAGAGTTTTGATACCTCCACTTTTTTCTGATATATCCAGAATGGCATTAAAATCCCCTCCCATGATTATTTTCCCTTTGAGGAGTGGTTGCGAAAAAACCAAAATCTTCCTCCATAGATCTGCCTTTTCCTCTGTTTTGATACGGCCATATATGTTGATTAATGTGAACTGGCAATTCAAAGCCAAATTATACATTTTTGTTGCCATCCAATTGGCTTTCGAGTGTATAATTTCTATTGAGACCCCCTCTTCTTTCCATAAGATACCCAAACCTCTTGCATTTCCTTTAGATCCCTGAAAATAACCTTTCCAATCATGATAGTATTGGAGAAATTGCATACCCTCTTCAATGGACAGTTTCGTTTCTTGGAGTAAAATTATATTGTTGTTACTTTTTTTTATTTGGCGCCTTACTAGGCGTCTCTTGTCAGGGGCCTTTAGGCCCCTGACATTCCATGTAGTGATTTTCATTGTTTCCCAAGGGAAGGCTTCCCTCCCTTGGTACTGAAGAAATTAGTGATGCTAGGAAGATTTTTTTCCATAGCTTCTTCCTCCCTTAACTGCTTGAATGATTTCTTGCCCCTTTGCTTTCTTGTTGTGCCAAATTTACCCAACCCTAGGTGATTGGTTGTTGATTGCGAGATGCATCTATCTTCAATAATATATAAAGCATCGTCTGCTTCAAAATCATTACTTGTCAACAACTTTGTTTCAGCCCTTCCCTCATCCTCTTGGTCAGATATATTGAATGTGTTGACAGTCTTGTTTTGGGGCACCTCGCATACACCTTCCGTAATTGCAACACCGAGGGTTTTATCCCTTTTTACACTTTATGGCGTATTGTTCATAACTACCAGGGCCAATACTTTTTCAGTTTCAAGTCTGATACTTGTTTTGTGATTCGGGTTTAACTGGGAGGTGTTGCTATCCTTTCTCTGTTTGTTGGTATAGCATTTTTCCTCATTGTGATTCCTGGCTCCACATTTTAGACAGAACCATTTCTTCTCTTCCACTTCTATTTCCTGGACCCATTGAACCCCATTTACAACCAGATGAATTTTTTTTGGAATGGTAGCTATTGCCGCTATTTTTAATCTGGCATATTTGTAGAGGTCTCCATCCATAATATTTGAATCAATTTCTATTAGGGTTCCTAGTGTTCTACCAATCTTTTCTAGACATTCCTCAGCCCAGTATTCCATTGGTAGATTGTATAACCTAATCCACTTTGGTTGATCATATGACCGCAATTTTATTGGATTGAAATTCGGACACCACGGTTGCATGTATAGGGGTGTATTTTCCATTGTGCACATATTATTTTTTGTTACCCTTTTTCTATCTTTGCCGTTAGCAAATATAATTAAAAAGAAACCCTTAGGTAAGAATCTTACCAGAACTTCTGTTTGCCAAGTCTCTTTCATCCACTCGTTGATTGCTTGTCTGCTTCGATTGAGGCCAATGAATTTGTAGATGAAGGCATCTTCTTCGAGAATATCTATATCTACTTTGATTTCCTTTGTGAGGTCTATATTAATAATGTCCGTGGGTAATTCCGTGTGCTGGTTGCCCTGCTGCCACAAAGTTTCTGTTGGGACATTTATTTTCCGATTTTTCCTGCCTTTGGGGTTTTTGCCAAGTGTATTGTTTTTTTGATAACTTCCTTGGTTATTAGGCCTTTGTTGGTTCTGATACCGAAGCCCTTTGGTGTTTATTTTTCTTGAGGCTTCAACTCTGGGCTTTGGGATTTCCTTCCTGCCATATTTGGGGTGTGAATCTGGGGTGTCATGTCTTTCCTTTCTAGGTCCCGCAGGGTATTCGGTCTCAAACCCTTGATAGAACTAGTGACATTTATCCACCCATCGGCCTTTGGAGAACACCCATTGAGGCCTGTGGTTTTTTGAGGTTTCATCCTCTGTAACCCTACTAATCCATTTTTTCTCGGTGTTAATGTCTCTCTCGTAGCCAAGTCTTGCCCCCGACCTTTCATTTATGCTTGGTTCTGAAGGAACGTCGTGTTTCTGCTTTGCCTCACACATACCATTGGTAGATACCCCTTGGGAAATAGAACCAGTCTATTTGGAGGATGCCGCCTGGTTTGCTTTGAATTCGTCCGCCCATCTACCTTTTACTTTATCATTTTTTCCGAGACCCTTCCCTTGCTGCTTCGTGGACCTATTGGATTTTGTTGCTTCTGCATACCCTGCTCTCGCACCGCTTTGCTCCGCCATTGGTGGAGTTTTATTTATATAAGTGTCTAATCAAGAACATTAATGATGGATTCAAAATTGTGGCTATAGAGGTTGAGAGTGATGTTATATGAAAAAATTTAGCATCTATTGATAAGAAACCTTACATTACTACAAGTTCCTCCATAGGCAAGTTGTGCCAATTTATATTTATATATGTCATTATGTTGATTATAATTTTTTTTTTTTTTTTTAAAAATATGTGTCCTATATGTTTTGGTCTTTATGTAGTGGCCAACACTCTATATCTAACATTATTATATTTAAAGTCACTCATCACCTAAATGGATAGGACAAACGTTTTGATAAAAACTTGCCACTTCAAATAACACTTGTTACATAACTACTTTACCACTTGATAAGTAGGAGGTATTTTCCACAGTATCTAAAATTATGACATTGATATCATGATTCAACAATGTAGTTTTACGAGTCAAACTCATTGACCTATATTTCATGAGTAGTGGTTCACAACAACCCATCTCTCATAATAATGAATGGCTCACTTATCCACTTATCATGATGGAATGAGTGCTAAATGAAACATTCATTATCATGAGAGATGGGTTTTTGCGAACCACTACTCATGAAACATGGGTCAATGAGTTTGACTTGCAAAACTGCATGGTTGACTCCTAATAGCAATATCATAATACTTTACCACTTTTATGTTTTTGATATTATAATCATGAGAAACTAGGGTTTGAGTCTCTTACAAAAAAGAAGCATCAACCATACATCATTGAATCCTAATAGCAATATCATAATACTTCACCACTTTCATGTTTTTGATATTATAATCATGGGAAACTAGGGTTTGAGTCCCCTACAAAAAAAAAAGCATCAACCATACATCATAGTATAATAGCCTTTTAATAAAGCAATAGTCTTAATAGTCATAAAAATATTAACAAAATTTAAAAACCATAGAAAATTAAAAAAGAATTGTTAGAGATTCTTGGTTCATATAGTTTTATGGATTCAACTCTATAAGATTTATTTTAGTTTTATGGATTCAACTCTATAAGATTTATTTTGCATCAATAGTTCCCATGAGAACAATTGATACGAAATAAATCTTATATAATTGAATCCATAAACTACAAAACCAATTATGTAAAAATCTGAATTTTTCTATAAATATTTTAGATCACTTTATACAAAATTCATATTAATATGTATTATTTTTTTAAACCTAGAAAAACACGGGAAAGCTGCAAGGATTTTAATAATTACTGACAAGAAGCAACAGGCCAGCGCGGATAGGCTTCTGTCTTTTAGATTATCTCATTCTGAACAAAACTACGTTGCATTAATTGAATATCTACAGATCTCAGAGGTCGCTGTTATCCCAAATCTTACGGACTCTGCACCCCCTGCTATTCTTCTTTATTCCTCTCACCCTGCCTCGGAACTAAGCAACAACACATGCCTGTTGATTGTGCCCGAGGGACCAGGGTCGACTACCCCAGCCTCCACTGTCTGCCTGGCGAAACTTTCTAGGTACCCGAACGACTTCTTTTCTTGTTTCGGGTGCAACTGTGACCGTGTCTCCCCACCGGAATTTTCCACACGCCTTTCCCAGGGAAGCTCCAAACTTCCAAGCCCAACCGCTTCTCTTCCTCGTGTTCCCCCTCACCACCACACGACTACTCTTGGTTCTCACTTTATATAATCCCGATTCCTACTCTAGTATAAAATTCAACCTTTCTTCCGTCATCCCGATTTTCTAGGACTCTTTTGAGTGCTTTAGTCTGGGCCCGCGGCTTTAATAACGAACCAGTTTCAAGGCACTTCAGGCTACCCCTTGTTCAGTACTCGGCTCCCCTCAAAGCTAATGATACTCTAGAAAAGACTATGTAAGAGATGTTTTTTTTTTGGCATTTCAAAGTAGTTTTTGCTCTTTTCATTTTGATGGTCCCACTATCTTATAGGAGAGAGGGTTATCACTAGAGTGGGTTAATTTTATTTTAAGAGGTTTTAGATTAGATTGTGTCAAAAAAATTGCATCGATGTTTTGAATCACACTCCGTGATTCATCATCGTGATAGAGGAGAGCATATGAATAAAATGAAAGTTGTAGACCAAGAAAGAATAAAGTTTTCGGATTAATTTTACGATCATGTAGTGTTTTGGAGAATTTTGTAGAAGTCCTTTTTTAAGTAATGTGGTATGGAGTCTTATCTAGGGGAGAGGATCCAGGAGTTGAGCACCCTAACTTCGTGCTTCTCAAAATCTTATGTGGAAATTCAAATCACTCTCAATTTTTTACAAGAGTTTACTTGGCAAGTCCCCTGCTTATAACTAAGGTTTCAAGGCCACGTCATCAAATATGATGCCACATCAGCATGCTTTTTGTCGAGTTGTCCAAAAAGGCCAAGAAAAAGTGTGAGACCAATACTTGTGCACTAAATCATGTTTTATTGGTGTGTTGATGTGGCATCACATGATTTGTTGATTTTTAGATCTGAGGAATACATTTCATTCAATTATGGGTAGTGATCATCAACACTAACAACTTTAAAGCCACAACTATTGGTTCGATATTATTAAAATATTGGGCATTAAATCAACAAATACTATAACAACCATTGGAACATGCTCAAGCATGCCTGGAATTTGACGGCCACCTCTACCTCTCAAATAAAATTTTGTGATGGTTTGATTATTTAAATGCCTTTCATTTGATGTTTTGTAAAAAATAGAAATTGTAAAAAAAATTGATTTATAGTGATTTTTACTAATCATACATATTAATATGAAAGAAAATATAAATTTCCATTTTTAAAATAATGCAAGTAATTTGGTTATTTAAAAAAAATATATTATTATGTATCATATACATATAAATTAATTAAGTATTTTTTCTATAAGAATCACAATTTTTAAAATAAATACTACAAATCATATATATTAATATAAAGCAATGATAACTATTAGTACAAATGTCAAAATCTTAAATTTATTGCTAAAAATATTTTAAAAATTAGAAAGAATTATATTTCATCTTTGAAAAGATTCTAAATTAATCTATATTTTTATAATAACATTATACTATCTATATGTGTGTGTGGGTGTGTGTGACTATAAAAAAATTTACGGTTTAATAATAATTTAAAGTGTCATATATACAGTTACATAAAAATATAGCAAGTCAACTTATACGGTCTAATAAATTTTAAAGTTTTAAAGTTGTAATAGACCATCAAATTATAGGCCCGTGCTCAAGTAATGGGTCTTCTCCCTGTCTACAATTAGAGTTTGGCAGTGTAAGTTATCATGCAACTCACTGTATTGACATGTTTAGTGAACAATGTTTTTAAAATAATATTTTAAAGATTTGGCCAAAATTTTATAATGAAATCCTAAGTAGCTGAACAAAAAAAAGGTTATTTTTTGTTAGAACATCATATTTTTATTTTAAATATAATGTATATGCAACCTAAATTATCTCAATACCTTTCTATAACCATAAATATTTTATCTCTAACCTTTATATTCAACATAAATAACAGAATAGTTGAACACAATAGTATTTATTGTTATGAAAATAACACATTTTTATTAAAAATACAAGTTATATTTGACTTTAAATGGTCATAAAACTTTTTGACAACCTTTCACATTTTATGTCGGTAGGAATGGATCATATAACCTCTAATTCAGACACACATTACTCACTAGTCACTTCTATGGATCATGTGCCACATTCTTCACCTATAATACTTTTAGTTATAAAGTCATTTGAAGCTAAAATTAATGTTGCTATCACGAATGAATTAGACTTGCTAGATTAAATCATTGGGTTTATCAAACAAAGAGAGCTTATTTGCTAAATTTTTCAAGCAAAGGTTTGCATGGTGTTGGTTCCCAAATCAACAAATTGTCAAACCCTAAAAGTATGCCAAGCTTTATGATCAAGTTTAACAAGTGATATGACCAACGAACGAAACTAACCAAGATGGTTATAATTCCTCACTCTTTAGGCTTTGCTATGCCTAGGTGAGCATTTTATCACCAATGATTGTTAACTATTTGGGATTAACTGATGATAATCAAGAAGATTGAAAAACCTTATACAAGTTTGTAGAGTTTGTGTGATCACAATTTTTTCAATTAAATCATCCTCTCTGAATTTATTTCACACTGGCATGAGGGTTTGAAATAGACAATGAAAATACAAAACTATCTGCTACTCCTACTCCTACAACCGAAAATTAAAATATATTGAAAAGTATTTTACAAAGAATTATTTTGGGGATAAAATGATCAATGCCTTTCTCACACTGGGTGAAATTGAGTTTTGAACATTCTAATTTCTGATTTGGAGTGCATTCAAATCCTAGATCTAGGATTTGCATTAATTCATTGCATTTAGGGTTTCTAAATTTTGCATAAGTTGCATTGCATTTTAGGTATAAACTTGCATTTTGTATTCATTTTAAATTTGAAAATTCAACAAAAATTGCATAATGTTAGACTAATTTTGCATAATACTTGCATATTAGTGTATGTTCAATCATTCACATTCAAAAATTGAGAAAAAATTACATTTCAAAAAGTGTCATATGGTTCATCATTTGTCATTAAATGTACTTGCATTAGATCATCAAATTCTAAAAAATTCAGTTACAAAAATACCAGTCTAAGACATGGAACAAAGAACACATATAATCACTAAGAAATTGCATTTTCATTTTAAAAAACCTATATAGGGACCTATTCGCCCCTAGGTGAATGAGTCCTTCAAGGCCTACAAAAACCAACATTTCAGAGCTTTTTTGTGGTTTTCTCCACTTCTTATGCCTACTGGTAACCTACAATATCAGTTTAGAAAGTTTTAGGAACTTATGTTTTATGAATCTAGGTATAAGCATCCATTTAGTGTAGCCATTTTTGAATAATTCCAAAATCATTTCAATAGAAAAAATCATCAGATCTAAAAATGTTTACATTCTTGATGCTTTGCATAAGTTGGATAAAAATACTTTTCAATTTTGGATATACAATGTTTACATTCTTAAAGATTTGCATAAGTTTGATAAAAAATACTTTTCACCTTTGGATACACAATGTTTACATTCATGAAACTTTGCATAAGTTGTATAAAAGTACTTTTCATTTTTGGGTACACATTGTTTATATTCTTGAAGCATTGCATAAGATGGATAAAAGTAATTTTAATTTTTGGATACACAATGTTAGTATCTTACCTTTCTAAGCATTCCAAGAAAAAGTCCATCTCTCCCACTTATGAGAATACAATAGTGTACAATCATGACAATCAAATTTGGTCTTCTCCCAATATTTCTCCCATTTGTGAAGGAGATATTTTGGTGTTAGAAGATCCAATCAATGAGAGTTATGATAATCCTATTTGTTTCTCTTCCCCTACCTCTCCTACTTGGGAAGACATTTTTAGATACAAGGATGAGACAACTGACACATCCCCTCATATCACTTTACCTATTTATCTTATTTGTGAGAATGATTTAATACAAGAGAATGCCATCATTGATAATCAAGAAAATCCAACCATTGATGACTACCCTACTTGTGATGAAGTTATTTTAGAAGATCCGACCATTGAAAGCCATGAACATCTAATTTGTTGCTCTCCTAAAAAATATCCTACTAGGGAAGATATCATGGGGCAAGAAAATGATAACATTGACAAATGTCTTTCAAACAATAGTAATGTGGATTCTTTAAATGAAGATGATGAAGTGACATTAGACTCCCCTTCACTAAGAGATCATGGAAATAAGGGTAAGTTTGTTACGGTTATGAACATTAGGATTTTGGAAATGATTCTATTGGAAATTGGATTGCATCAAATGGTTGTCATTGATATCAATAGAGTACCAAATATATGAGACGTTTACTGGAAATTATTCCCTATCAAAGATGTTCTTTATCAGTGAACCGGTGTACTATTTTTGGGTCCAGATTCTACCACAAGACAAGATATGACTCTGATATCTTAACTATGTCATTATGATTCACTCAGATAGCTATATTTGAGATCTTGAGAAGTTTTGTGTTGAGAACAATAAGTTATCAATGATAGATTTAACTCTGTACACTATAGTTGTTTGATGGTTTGAAGCTTTTATGTTTGGGTCCTGGTCTTGGCCAGCCTAACACATGTCATGTATTAAGAATATTGAATCTACCTTGGGGATTTTTTGTATAGATCTTAACCAACTTAATATAACTATGCCGACAAGATTCCTCTTTGATTATTTTTATTTCATCCAATTAGGCCGACCTAGTTGATGAAAGAAATATATATATGAGACTCTTTGGAGAAGATAGAGATGTACATGTGAGCAATGCAAGCATATGAGCATGGTGTGAGCCTAAATGATTTATCAGCTGAAGACTAGAACAAAATTATTGAGCAACTGTTGGGAGAAGCAGTACTACTTATACTGAGCTTCATTTGGAATTGAATTCTACACAAGGAAGGTGTATTCCATCATTCACACTTTTGGCAGTGAACCATAACTTTTATATTCTGGCAATAAGCCATCTTTTGTATCTTCAGGTTGTATCCCTATGGGTAGTGATTCCTTCTAATGGAAATGAGGCTCAGGAAGTGAGCCTTTTTGTAATTAGTTTTGGTATTCTCTATATTGTGAGTTAATACTCACCGTGGTTTTTTCCACATTGGGTTTTCCATGTAAATTTGGTGTTACTATGTTTATGTAATGGTTTTTAGTTTTTGCACTTGCACTTAATTTTTAATCATTTAAGAAGTGTTAAGTTTTTGTTCTGATAAATGATTTAAGGGATTGATTTGGGGACAATTGATTCACCCATGCCTCTCAGTTGTCTAGTTCAACAATTGGTATCAGAGCTTGGTCCTTTGGAATGAGTTTAACAACTCGAAGGAGATCTTGGTAGGTTGAACAAAATGGTGAAGGGGTCTAACTTGCATGAATAATTAAGAACATATACTACATAGTCTGAAAATGAAGATTGGAAAGAAAATGTCAAGCAAGCATATGAATGCATTCAAAAACTAAGGAATCTGATATGAAAGTTCAAGTTGAAACATAAAGAAGTTAACCAAGAACTAGAGGAAGCACAAGAGATTGTTGAGAATCTAAGAATGAAACTTTAAGAAAGAAAAAAGTGGAAGAGAATATGAAATTATCAATTGAACAAGGCAAGATAGAGGAAGGATGTCAAAAAGAGATTATCAATCAGAAGACAAAAAAATGTGATAATCTTGAACAAGAAGTAGTAACCCTAAGAGCTGATCTGGAACAAGCAAAAGCTCATGAAGAAAGGTTCAAGAAAACTTCTACAATGCTTGATGAGTTGATTTCATCTCAGAAAATTTCAAAGGATAAAGGTGGTCTAGGACTTGAAGAAGGTCAAAGCGGAAAGACTAAGCCAGTTTTCAACAAAGTGGACAATCAAAGGAAATTTCAAGGCAATACTTATCAAAATAAGAATCAAAGGAACAATACCAAAAGGATTCCCATCCAACAACCTGATACTCAAATGTACCCATCTTTTAATGGTTTTTGTTTCTCATGGAGTAAATTTGGACATAGAGCAACAAAATGTAGAAGTAGGATGAACCAGAATAGAATGAGTTAGAATGTTGGATTCTTTGTTGGAAAATGTTATGTTTGCAACAAGTTTGGACATAGAGCTACAAAATGCAGAAACCAGATGATGATGAAAAGGTTTAATACTAGTAGAAAGATTCAATCTTATCAATCTAATGCTCAAAGGTACCCATATTTTAATGGTTTTTGTTTCTCATGTAGTAAATTCAGACATAGAGCAACACAATCTAGAAGTAGGATAAATCAAAACATAATGAGTCAGAATGTTAGATTCTTTATTGGATAATGTTATGTTTGCAACAAGTTTGGACATCGAGGTACATAATGCAGAAACCAGATGATGATGAAAAGGTTTAATACTAGTAGAAGGATTTAATCTTTTCAAGGCTACTATTGCACATGCAATATCTTTAGACACTATTGGAAAATATGCCTCAACTTACTGGCTTAAACCTCTCTTAAAGACTTGGTGTTTTTCCCTTTGTTGGCCTTCATTGTCAGACTATCGCCGAAATCCAAAACCTTGAAACCTAAGTCACAGGGTTCTAAAAGTTCATAACTTGGCAACACTGAGCTTCCCTTTATTATTGCCATGTCGCGAGTTTTGGAAAATTCCTAACCTTCGATGGAGGTTGTGAAGTTTGGGTTTCTCCCAATTTGCCGACATCATTATCAGCATGTCACAGGTTTTGAGAAATTCATAACCTCTGATATTGAGGTTGTGAAGTTTGGTTTTTTAGCGACATAGTGACATAACTAATGGATGGTGGGACCAATTTGCATGGAAGGTGACATCAAGTATACAACAGTGACATTGATGTTGTGTGGATGGTGGGGACCACATGGGATGAGCTGATAAGTTGTAAAGAGGATATCAACGAGAATTTATTTTATTAGTGGGATATGAATTAGTGTGCCTTTGATATGGTGATGGTTGATTTGGTTAACCCAAATGGTACGATAGTCAAAAGCGTTGGATGAGTGATGTTTCAACACATTGCACAAATTCATTCATTAATTCTACATCGTTGTTGTCAATCAACAATCATTGGACCAAATGTTGTATTCCCTAATAACAATGTATTTGCATTAAATGCATGATCTGATTCGAGGGTTGACAAAGAGAAAATATGGTAATAGTCTATGTAATCAAATTAATAGTTGGGTGGCTCGATGCATGTTGGATGGCAGTGTGAGTGGCCCAAGACGAAGGAAGCTTGTCGGTGAAGATAGTGCAATGAAAACCTAACTAAGTTTTGATGGTTAAAATGACATAAACAACATTAAAACAAAATATTCCTATTCTATTTCTCCTGAAAAAGAAAGACAACATATAGTGGCCTAACTCCCAAGGTCCTGGTAGTTGGTTCTCAACTGTCTGGTGTCACTCAATCAGTTCATGCAACTATAATGTTCAAGGGGCCTATGCTGGTAACAAAAGACTTAAGCAATGACTCTTTTATCAAAATAGTTCCTATAAATAAATGGGTTTCAAACAAAAGAAAAAGATGGAACAAAGGGGTAGATAGTGAATTTGAATCAACTTTATCTAACGTCTGGACATATATCTTAAATAATGAATGTTTTTCCAATCAGATCAAGAAAACCATAAGATGACACAATCTATAGAATAATCTATACCGTTGCATACATTTTAGGTGCCTAATTAATTTCACACTTACATATCACGAATACTTCAAGGATTTCAGAACAACACACATTCATTCACCATCAAGATTATAGATCAACAAACTTCAATAAATTTAATTCAATGACAATCTAACAAGATAATCCTTAAATCTGGTTTCTTTTAATGATTTTCACCACATAAGAAACTATCATGCTTTAGCACAATCACTGGCATTCAGATAGATTATAAATTATCAGCCCTATCAAATAAAACAACTCAATTCTAACTCCATATTGCGCAAAAAACCTGTAATTCTATTAACTATAAAAAGATCAAGTAACAATGTATCTCAAAAACTGATCACTACAATCACCATCAAGACTATAGATCAACAAACTTCAATAAATTTAATTCAATGACAATCTAACAAGATAATCCTTAAATCTGGTTTCTTCTAATGATTTTCACCATCAAGATTATAGATATTCATTCACCATCAAGATTATAGATCAACAAACTTCAATAAATTTAATTCAATGACAATCTAACAAGATAATCCTTAAATCTGGTTTCTTCTAATGATTTTCACCACATAAGAAACTATCATGCTTTAGCACAATCACTGGCATTCAGATAGATTATAAATTATCAGCCCTATCAAATAAAACAACTCAATTCTAACTCCATATTGCGCAAAAAACCTGTAATTCTATTAACTATAAAAAGATCAAGTAACAATGTATCTCAAAAACTGATCACTACAAAATTCTATCTCCTAGCATTAGGTAAGCCAATTCTATTCTCAATTACCTGACCTTTACAATATGATACCCATTGGGTATTTATAGATATACAAAAGTTCAGACTCTACTTCTATTTTAGGCATTCCACCTTTTTAGGAACTAGATCAATTTGATCTTAAGTTCTTACATTTAAACATTCAGTCTTAACTAAAAATAGAAGATAGAAGAGAAGAAGAAGTCATGCGCTCAAAAAGCTGTCAGTGTTGCATGCAACATGCAAAGAAGGAGAACATCATGCATGCAAGGATTCATGCATGGGAAGCTAGATCTGCAATGAACTCATTGTAGCTGGTGAAGACTTGCTGTAATGTATCCATCTCTGGCCCATCAATCCAACTATCTTCAAACTTGATCTGATCCAATTCTGCTGCAGCAAATTCCCTCATACTTTTTATTTTTATTAACTCTCTCCCAACAACTTTTATCTCTTTGTTGACCTCTACTAGTCGATCCATTAAAACTCTTCTCCATCATCCTTTTCCTGCATGAGTCCTTTGAACCTTTCATCCCATTTCTCTTTAACCTGACTCAAAGGCATGCCATATTTTGTCAACACATTTACATCTACAATTATAGCCATGACTACTTCCAATTCTTCCAATTGCTTAGTCAAATTATTAACAGCTTCTAGAATTTCATCCTTGTGTTTACACAAAAAGCTATTCCTAAACCAGAGTATGCGAGAAGTTTTCTCCACAAAATCTTTGTTGTCTTCCTCAAGTATGGATTGTTCCAGAAGAGTTGTTAGAGGCAATGCACTTACCCTTTCCAACTTTTGGCTATATTCTTTGTATTCCTCTTCTTGCTTTTCCGATGCCTCAATGTATTGATGCATCTCTTTTATCAACCCTTTTGTATCCCTGTAAGCCTCAAAACCTTTAACTAAAACCTCACCCACCTCTCGGTTCAATTTGTCTATCCACCTGTCTACCATCTCCGCCTTACCTCTAACCTGCACCAAATCATCTACCTCCTTTTTGCTTAACAAAATAGGAGTCTCAATGGCTGCTACCTATTGTGACCTTGGAGAGGAGACACTCTTCAAGAATGAATGCAATTGATCTAATTGAGCTTTAAGCTCATCCTTCTTTTCCTTGTCCTTGATCATTCTTGATTTGGTCATTGAAGCCACTACATCAATCAAGTTCATTTGCTGATTCCTAGTGGGCCTTCCCAAATTGACCATACTCAGCTGATAATCTGTTAACTGCATGTCTCCTACCTACTTTTCTGTCATCGGCATGGCACATTCAACAACAATCTCTCGTTTGTCTGTGAGTCGAGTAGAATGTAGAATTTTAGCCTTCTTTTCAGGCCTTTCCTGCTCAATTCCCTTCATCATATCCTCCCAATTGAGAGGTTGTGGAGGTGTTCTTTCCCTCTTCTACAGGTCCAATTTCAACCAAGTAGGAGCACTTGGAGCAGTAGTCATCATAGAAGAGGAAGCAACAACTGTAGAAGGTGGCTAAACATCTACCTGAGGTTGAGAGTCAACCTTTGGTTTCTCTTGTTGCTCTTGCAGCATATGCATCTGCATCAACTTCTCAGCCTCTTCTCTATCTCTTTGTTCTTTCCTTATTCTTTCTTCCTCTTCTTTCCTCTGACTCTCTTCTTCCTTTCCTTTCTCTAGAGCTTCTTTTTCCAAAGCCTCTATTCTTTCTTTCTCTAATCTCTTCGCCTCTAAGGCCTTAAGTTTCTCTGCCTTTGCCTTTTCTTCTTCGGCTTGCTGCTTCTTTACCAGCTCCTCAGCATCCCTTTTCTTTCTCAAGCTTTCTGCTTCTTCTTCCTTCTGGCGAGCTTCCTCTGCAAGCTTTAGTTTGGCAACTAAGACTTCTCTTTCCCTTTGGTTCCTTGCTTTTACTTCTTCAAGGTCATGAATTTTTTGTATCAACTCCAACTTGTCATTCTCTTCCTTGACCTTGAGTTCATTTTCTTGTTGCCTTCTTTGTTTTTCCACCTCATTAGCTGCTACCTTTTCTATTTCCTTTTGTTTCTCCACTGCAGCCCTCGCATCAGAATCTCTCTTTACATCTTTGAATAACTTCCACTGATATTTTTGTGTTAACATCTGCTCAATATCCTCCTCTGGAGGCATGTTCTCTTGTAAATCCTTTTCTGACAGAGTCTCATCCGAATCTGTCTCAACTTCCAGAACTTCCTTCTCTATTTCTTTTCCCTTAGTAGCTTCAACCATGCTATGAAGAGCTCCTTCTTGTATTTCCTTACTCTTCTTCCTTGTAATTGGGACTTGTGTGGATGATTCACCTAAAGTAGATGTCGAAATAGCAGATCCTACTGGAACATCTCCTTCTTGTGTCTCTTCTTCATCATCTACTGCCTCAATTTCTATTTCTTCAATGTTCAGAGGAAGAAATTCTAATGGCTCCTTGGGAGGTGTCTTTCTCTTGATTCTCTTGTATCCCTTGCCCTTCTTAAGGACTAGTCCTTGAGGATCTTGAGTTCTCATCATTAACCATTGCACACTCCCATCCAATACCGTCCTTCCAATATTCTTGATATCAATTGTTTCTTCAGCATCCCAGTCAATTGGATCCAGACTCTTGGTGCCAACATTCAAAGATTCATAAGATGGATCTAATAAAACTCCATCATCCACCAACGTGTCAGGAATGTTTTCTTTAATACCTAGTTCTGCCATAAGTGCAACCGACAATCTTTCATAGTTCTTCTTCCTCAAATCACACTCATCCTGCCGGTCACTCAAAAGTCTTCTAACAAGTTGAAATGTCTAGTGAATACTGAAGGCAATAAGGCATACATCTTTTTCTTTGGATCAAAACACTTAAGAGCTGTGTACAGTCCTAATTTCAACTATACCAATTCACTACATACCACCTTTGCTCCTACCAAGTGTTGACAACTATAGTCACCCAACTTCATGGGAAATTTATGACATCCAGTTTTGTGCTTGATCTCGAACCGAGCACTAACTCCAATAGCTTGATATACAAACTCCATAAGCACTATCCTGTTACTACAACACCTTGGAAGCAAATGGGGATGACCTTCAAAACTAGCCAACCTAAAGTATGTAAATTTAGGGTATTGGATATACCAACATCCCCATTCAACAATGAATGCCATAGCTTCTTGAATCAACCGGTATCTAGCATCTCCATTCAATTGGTTGATAATCACATATAAAAATGCATCATTGACTCTTCTGAAATGAGTCTCAACAACTTGAAGAGACAATTGATCATAGTGATCCCATACCTTCTTCTGCCCATCCAAGGCTCTCATTATACCTACTCTGTTCAAACCTGGGAAAATCCCTAATCTGGCTGCTGCATATACAATGTAAGAAGTCATGAAGAAACACTTACTATTTCTGATGTTAGTCAACTGATTATGGATAGCATTTGACACAATCATTGGCCAATCAAACTGATAGTTACCATGTAAGATTATTTGGATGAAAGGAAACATCCATTCCTTGAACCGAAGTGTATCTCTCTTCCGAAACACTCTAGACAACATCAATATTCGATCTAATACTTCCTTCTTGAAATCTGCCCTCTTTGGCTGGTCTGCAAGTTTGCTTAGAGATTTCTTCTTCGTTTTCAACCATTTTTTGTTTAAGTGAGATTTATTGGAGTCCTTATGCTTGCTATACTTCTCCAAGGCCTTTGCTTCAGTTAGCTGCACCAAGATCTTGCGATCCAGAACATTAAATATATTTTGAAACATTTGAGGAGTAAGATCAATGATCACATTATTTTGCGAATCCATGCATAGTCTTGTAGTAAGATTATAAGCACTGGCTACTGTTAAGATCAACTCTGGGCACTGAAATGATAAAGGGAACACAGTGATATGTGCTAGGCCGAAATCAACAATCCTTTGAGTCCTTCCTGTCAAATTTTCTCGTTTTGCAAAGGTTTCTCCATATAACTCTTCAAAGTTGAACTGCCCCAGATTAGTATCCGTGATATCTGACCAGTCCGATTCCACTTTGCTCACCTTCACAATTGGACCCCTATGATTATACCTCAAGGTATAAGGCAGTTGTTCTAGTTTTAACTTCTTTGGTTTTGGTGTTGCCTTTGATGTTCCTGCAGGCTGATTCCTTCAAGTAGCTTCCCCTGATGTTCCTGACATCTTTCAACTTTCCTGCAAGCAAAAATCTAATTAGATCCTTAGACATCATCCAAAAACATGCTTTAAAAACATACTTTTCATATATGCATCAGAGTCGGAACCAGGTAGAAACTCAACCTAAAACAATTTCTTTATAATACTGTCAGACTCGAAGCCAAAACCGATATAGATACTTTACTTAACAATGAACGGGCTCAGAGTCGGAATCGAAAAGGAAATCGGAACCGGGATCGAAATGAAAAATAGATTTGATTTTCTTTAGATTTTCATATTTTCATATCCAATTTTCACTCCACTTCCACTTCTGTCTAGGTTGTCATTTCTTCCTCAAAGAAGACTTTGGTTGTAAGCGGAGCCAAAAACAGGATGGAAACGGAATCAATAACTTTTGTAAAACAAAATTCTTAAGTTCATAATTGATTCCGATCCCACCTCCGCCTAGGTTAATCATGACGTCATCAAATGATTTTTGTTGATTTAACATATAACTTCATGATTAATACTAAGGTCGCTTTAAATGACAAAAATGGCTTTAAAACACTACACCCATATGACCATGGGGAACAACTGTATCTAAGGCATCATATTTAAATAATTTAACAATGATCACTGAAAGATATGAAACCCTAACCTAAAAAACTTGATAAAACTAGGGCACGGATGTAAACCTCTCCATTTTACCAGATCAAAACACACGACAAAACCCTAATTAAAAGATAAAACTAATCTACCTCGCTGTAGATCCATAACTTTAACAAACACTGTTAAAACCCTAATTTAATCTAATCTACTGCAAATCAAAAATAGCACGACGCAATCATGATTAAGACATGAAAGTGACCATGCTCTAAAATAGAAAGAATCAAAATGACAGTATAGGAAACAAAGATTAAAGCAAACAAACAAGAAAAAACAAGAAACTACTCAAACAATCATACCAATAATCATGAATTCACCTTAAAACAAAATGATTGAAAGCATGAGCAGATATAAAGCAAAACATAACAAAACATGACCATAAATAAACGAAGAACAATAATAAGAAACCCTACCTCAAATGCAAAGAACCTGAGCTAGCCTTCTGAACTGATCCACACATAATAACCTTCCTCTCTTTCGATCAATTTACTCAAACGAAGTTCACTGCTGCTGTTTCGTGCTCTTAGATCTCTCAATAATGGTAATAATGATTTGTTTAACCCCTAATGAAGGTAAAAAAAATGATTTTTACCTACTCGAGTAGCTACCATTAATGCATTAAAGCACAATTAAGGTGGAGTCAGAACTGTGAGAGAACGAACACTTCTCTGTAGTGCCACTTCAGTCAAAAAGTCAACGATCAAAAAGTGGCGGAGGCGGAACCAAAATGGAAAGTGATTCTCAAATTTATGAAATTTCCAAACTTAATTCCCCTTCCGGTTCCGGGTCCATCAACTAAACACAAAACAAAACCAAACACAAAAAGTAAAGTAAAAGACCAATCGTAATAAAACTAAACGCAAAGATCGAGAGTAAAGCATAAATAAAAATAGCGGAGGTGGGGGCGGAATAGATTATGATCTTGCAATTTTCAATAAAGACCAACTTAAAACCCACTCCAGTTTTGGTTTCGCTAAAGAAAAACAACAAGCCAAAAACAAAGACCGTCGGGATAGGAACAAAAACTAGTTTCAAAAGAACTTTCAGAACCTGATTCAGTTCCGATTCCGCCTCCGACAGACTAAATAAAAAACAAACAAAGTGTTGGAAGAAAAATGACTCCAAACTTTATTTGAAATACAACAAAAGATAAAGAAGACATGGGGGACCCATTTTGACCAAGGCAAAAGATGGGGTGGTTATGCAAGGCATAACACTAAGGTTGAGAAATCAAAAAGCGAACAAAGAGAGAAGGTGGTGGTTCTATACTAAATGCAACACTTGCATTGTAACAATGTGATAGTGATTGTAATCGGTATCTTTGAAAGAGGTAAATCAAGTAAATGTATGATGTTGTGATTTAACACCCATAGTGGATTCTATAACTCTATATATAGTTTATTTACTGTAATACAAAGTGACTTCACTTGGTGTGTGGGTTTTTCTCTCGTAAGGGTTTTCCCACGTAAATCTGGTGTTATCTTTGTGTGTGATAATTTTTTGATTCTTTTGTTTTGTGAATGTGCATCTCAATGACTTTAAATTGTTAAATGAATGTTTTTCTACACTTCTCTCCTAAGAATTTTTCATTAGGAAGGCATTTATGCACCTGTGCTTCCCTTTACAAGTGGTATCAGAGCCTAGCCGATTGTGTTATCCTTATAGGCACGACTGGTTTTTTGTGCTATTTTTTTTAGTGGGAGTCTTGCAAAAGATAAACTAGTTGTCTTGTTTACAGTTTGTGATGGCAAGCACATCAGGAAGAGTAGAAATTGAAAAGTTCAATAGCGACAATTTTGTGTTGTGGAAACTCAAAATGGAAGACTTGTTGGTGGATAGAGACCTTTGTATTGTTATTTTTGGAACTATGCCCCAAGGTATGAAGTAAGAAGATTAGGACCTCACATATAGAAAAGCTAGAGGGTTGATAAGACTATGTCTAGCTGATTTTGTTCTCCTAAATGTCCATGAGGAGAAGACTGTAAGTTCTTTATGGAATAAAATTGGTGATATTTATCAAGAAAATGTTGGGGATAAGGAGTTCGGTCTATCATCAAGATAGGCATCTAAGACAATAGCGCCTTAGTGATTTCTATTCAAAATTACATCAAAGACACAAACAACTGTACAATAAAGTGGAAGTAGGCATAGAGTATCCCCAATTGATCCTTTGAGAGAAGTAAATGCAAAACAATTAATAGATTCAATATAAACAACTAACCATGAAAGAAAAAGAAATATTGACACACAGATATACGTGGGGAAAACCCTTTCAGGGAAAAAAACCCCACCCTCCAAAACACTCAGCTCAGATTATATTATTTAGTAAAAGGATTACAATACAAAATATATAGAGCTATGCTCTTCCAGGAGTTTTACATCTTGTCCAACAGGAGAGTACAAGCAGGCAGCAAAACCAAAACCTTCATGTAGTTCCAATGACATCCATATGTCATTACTACATAGATTCCCTTTAGCTCCTCATAATAGACTATCACAACTAGCCTCTCGGTCAACACAGTCCTAAGGCCTCACAACAGGTTCACATCATTCAGATCCAAGAGACAAAGTGTTCATAGTTTCAATGCCTTAGCATCTATCAACTGGCTCTTTGTTATACCACCTGCCACCTTTTTGGTTTTTTTTATCTAAAACTATATCTCTGACCGAGCCATACATCGCATTCAACATCCCAACCAATCGTTGATCGTCAGGTTCATGCATCAAAAAGCCAAGCACGCATCTAATCTGCACAAATCTCCTTTTGCATCGAGCCACCTAGGCAATAACTCCTTGCCTTAATCAAGTTCCTGTTCGCCACCTTGAGTTAGTAGCAATAATTGCTTTTGGCCTTTAGCCAATCAACCTATAGAGCCGAGCTACGTGTTCACCATCCATTCGCTGGTCACATTGACAATCAAGTCCAACTCGGTCAACTGATCTCCGAGCTCGTCTGAGCTCATATCGCGTTACCGCTGAGTCCATTCGACCCAGCCGCGGTATGGCGGTGAGCTCACCCAAGCTCACCCAAGTCTTCACCGTGCTTTGTCCCTTATTTGTCTTTGGCCAACCAGATGTAGTCAATCTTGCCACATGCCAACCTTTAATTCACTTGTCACACTAACACCAAGTCCAACTCAGTCAAACTCTACCCTGTGCTCATTCGAGCTCTTATCGCATTACCGCCGAGTCCAGATCAACATGCCTCACAGTATGGCAATAAGCCATCTGAGCTCCTTTGAGCTCTGGCTCATAGACCGCCACCACACTACCACAACCCTGTTGGAATTGCCTCGCGGTATGGCGGTAACTGCCCAGTAGACCGTTAGTGGTCTTACTACGGCCACCGCGGTCACACCGAGCACCGACTGTGGTAGGGCAGTAACTACAGCACTGACCACCAATGGACTTACTGTGGCCACCACGATCGGCCAACTCACTACCCGCGGTATGGCGGTAATCGCCAGGCCACACTGTAGGCGGCTTACCATGGCCATCGCGGTCACTCTAAGCACTGACCGAGGTAGGGCGATAACTGCCAAAAGACTGCTGCCAACCAACCACCAATGGTTACCATTCCCACCATGGCTTAGAAAACAAGTTGCGCGGTAGGGCGGTAACTGCCACTCTGAAATTTCATTGTCACCACTACTCATCGCGCTACCACCAGGTAAGAAGAAGACCGTCATGGTAAGGTGGTAACACCGTGCATCCGCCAAACAAGGTGGCCTGTGGTATGGCGATAAAGGCCCAAAATTGAGAGAAAATACCTAAGTCTTCAAATGGGTCGACCAAAAAGTTGAGGCAAACTCCAAAAATCTCCCACTTGTCGAAGACTTTCAGGCATCCTCCAAGAACTTGAACAAGGACCAAAACATGCTCTCACGCTCCAACCAAGACCACTACAATCGACATTCAAAATGTCCACCATCTCAGGCAACTACTCCAAACATCCAATGTAGGAAAAGGAACAAGCCAAGGCATAAATGCACCAATCTTAGGAACAAAATAAAATGACCCTTCAAGCGGAAAAGGCAACACAACAGCAACAACAAAGCACCACGCGAACATAGAACAACAACCATAAAACTGACTGCTCTCCATCCAACTGATAAAACCCAAATGACTGAAAACCATGACCCACAACTCGTGCTAAAACATCCAACCACCCATACCTCAAAGGATATGAAAACTAGCATCAGACTCACGCCATCATAAAACCACCCATCTCAGCAACAAACAAGCACCCAGTGTCAACCAGTCATAGACCAAACACGTCCAGGTACTCCCACTGCAAGGGCATAGATGAGTGCAAACAAGGCACCATCAAAAATGATCTGGGCATACCGAGTCCACCAAAACCTGCATATTGAAGAAGTAACCATGTAGTTACAAGGGAAACCCACTCTGATCTGCACAACCTGCAACCACCTGCTGCAAGAAATGTTTCTCTCAACACCTTCCACCATTCTTCCAAGGTCCTCCAAATCTGACTAAAGAAAGAGGTCACAGGAACCTATGCATTATCACCAAAGTGACAACACATGACCATAAAAGACCACCACGTCTCCACGAGGACATCTTACATCTTAAGTCAAGAACATTCAGGAAGAAAAGAAAAAAATTAGAGAGAAACAACAAATCAGAAAAGCCCTTCTACAAACACTTCAATATGCCAGCTGTGACAAGTATGATCTTTTTTACATCCCAAAGGGAAAGCCTTAACAACACCCAACAACACCATGGATGTAAGCATCAAGAAGATCAAACTAACCCATACACTATCTCCTGTCAGTCCTCAAAAGGACAAGGAGATACACAATGTTATCCATCTTCCATTATGAATCCTCTAGAATCTTTAAAAAAAATAGCAACTCAAGATTCATACCAATGAAAGATAAAGCATAACACACTTGAAAAGTATAAGGGGAAAATACCTTTCACAGGAACACTGTCGAGCAGACCAAGGAGAAAAGAAAACATGCTCATCCAAGATATACAAGTCACCATGACTTAACCAAGAGCATTCTCCTTCAAGGTCTCTATTGAACTCGCATTCAACCAAGGTGCAGGCTTCTCGGACTTTCAGCTATAACAACAACATTCTCATAAGAATTCCAGCCTCACCTTATTCTCCATGCATCCATGAGTACCAACAAACTGTCATCTCATGCTAAGTCCAAACTGCATTGTTTCACTTATCATGAAGTCTACCAGCATATGACCAAAGTACTCAAAACACAGAGAAACCCCAGACAACTGTCAAAGCTCCAAACCTAGGATAGGAACTTATCATGACGCCATGATCTACACATCCCCTTTCGGAGATACCATGCTTCAAGTGAATAAAATATGGTCTCAAGAGCAAAGCAAAATGCCAAAAATCTAAGAAAGAGTAACCATGACATAAAGTAAACAACTCTAAACCAAAACCAACATCACCTGTCAAGCACCACCAACAACTCAACTAAAACAAAAAATGTCTTCCATGGCTCTAAGAAGTTGCACACCTTCAAATAGTGAACATGCAGATGCAAAAGAACACAACAACTGCAACACCAAAGAAGGACACGAGTCATTTCTAAAGTTGAAATATTCCGAGCCAAATTTTTCAAATTTTCAATAACAGTAAGGAAAGCAACACACATCCGTTAGGGTTAGCACTTAAACCAAAATGATGTGGAATTCAACTCTAACCAAGAATGCGCCGGATGACGACGAGCATATGGTCAAAGGATCCCTATCTTCTATTATGCTGAAAGTAAACTCAACACCCAGAATGTGCTTTCAAACCCGGAGTGGGAATGGAGCTACCATAGGGCTGAGATGTAAGATATTACAATGCAAATCAAAGTAAATAGGTGGCAAGCCAGCCTCTTCCACTTATCCAGCGGGTATTACAATGAAATAACAGAGAAAAAGTAAGATTGCTGACAGTACTATTGTTCAACTTACAATAATTAGAGATTTGCTTGCCAAATACATAGCATAAGAAAGTCTAACCATGCTGCAATATAGTATAATGTCTCCTCAATGATCACAAAGACTTTCAACCCAAACCCAACTCAAAAGATAGACTTTACGCAAGCTGATATGACAGAACAACAACTTAATATGCATAACCAACAACCCTAGAATCCACTAAAATGCTCACAACTCACTCAATACTTGCCAAAATGACATGAGACTTGATGCAAATGAAAGCTAGGTTGATGACAATGAAGACTAGACAAAGAAACAACTGAAAAATTGAAGTATTTTTTTTGTTAAACACTTGCTAGGCAAAACAGAATGGTACAGCCTCAAGAAATGTTCTACCAACAAGATAAAATCCAAGACACCTCTAAAAAATCTGCAACTTGGCATAAAGGGGCGCCCAAGGCTAGCAAATGCATGGGTAAACTACCCATAACCAAAATAAATTCGCCCAAAGACTTATGAGTATAAACTTCAATCTGCAATACAAAAATCAGCAACTCCATATTTGATTAAAATGCAAGAAACTGAACTACAAATGCAAAACAACTTCTACAATGCAAAATCTCACTACAAATCTCACTCAACTACAATCTAACTCTCCACTAGTTGCTGTCTTTCAAGCAAGAAGTCAAGCCAAGGCTAGGAGGCATTCATTCCTCAAAGCAATCCAACACCATTTCGGCAGCATAACAATATTCCAAACATAAGATGAGAAATGAAGAGCAGCTGCCTCCTTATATAGACTTGAGAAGGCTCTCTAGAAACTTCTAGAAGATGCGCCCTAATTCCCTTTTGAATTTTACTTCTTTTCCCTCCAAGTTTGGGCGACCCCCTTTCCCAAGGCTAAATTTGACTTTATTTAAAATCATTTCTTCATAAAATAGGCGTCCAATTTCACTTGAGCATTTAGACTTTAGAAAGATCAAAATAAATCATCAAGTGATGACCACCCTCCAAGTCCCCTTCTTTAAAACAATTTTTAAGTCATATTACTAGGACAAGGGGTTATTTTTATAAAATAAAACATTATTGACTTAAAATAACTTATTTCTCCAAAATGAACCCCTTAAGCCAAAAATCGAAATTACCCAATGAACTGCCAGAAGAGGAAGGTTGGCTGAGCTAATGCTGATCGGACCATTGCTAAAAATAGAATTTACTAAAAATAGTAAATTCGAAAAGTTGCTCGGATTGAAGTGCAGGTGAAACCATTGCGAAGCTCTCTTAAAACCCAGAAGGAATCCAGAATCCCAACAACCAAACTCCAACAAGCAAAACCCTGAATCTTCAAGAGAACCCACCAAACAGTCAGAAACCCTAATTTTGCCTTTAACCTGTCAACATCGCATCAGGAAAAGGCCATCAATCACTAAAAAGTGTAGTGCTAAAAATAGGGACATTACAGTCCGCCCTTCCCAAAATTGCTTGTCCCCAAGCAATACCACCACAACTCCAAAAAATTTAAGACTGATCCATACCAAAACAAGTATGATCCGAGGTTCCCAAGTCCATCTCAAGAAGGACCCACCACGCCGATGCTGCACCACTCTGATCACATTAGTGAAAACTTCATGCCAATGCTACACTAACCTTTCTTGAGTCTCCAAAGTGTTACCATCCCAGATACTCAAACTCCACATAGTAACAAACGAAGCCCTGATAGCAAATTGGACATCTTCAATTCTTCTTGTGAAGAGGAAAGCAATCCTTTGCAAGAGCTCAACAAACTCATGATCATGTCTCCTCATGGAGCTTCTATGCATCAACTAAATTATACTGATACCATCATGAAGATTTCTAATCACTCTTACAGTTCCAACTCCAAGAGTCTCAGAATGAAAAGCCAAAGCATGTGGAAGTTCACTGTCCCGAACTAGTATAGCAAATAAACTATCAAAATTTATCTCACAAACCTCCATAAAGTGAACTCTAAGAATATGATAGTTGTGAAGAAACAAATAATCTCTGTTGTTCAAGGCTGAAGTCAGTGAAATGCAATCTGATTTTAGTACTTCACACAAGGAAAAACAGCAACACCAAAGAAATTCCCAAGTGTGAGTGTATGAGATGAGCAAGGGGTTGCAAGATATCACTTCAAAATTGGCAGGAAAACACACTAGAGCAATCTCCAACTGAAAACTACCACTTCTTTGATCGGAAGTGAGGAACCAACTCTCTTGAATGAGAGAGACTTCACATGTAAGGTGGCTGGTCCGCCTCAACCCAACAAGATTGGTTCTCTAAATCTGCTTTTGCCTTAGCCAAGGATCACTCTCAAAAGCCACCAACCATTCCTCTCTCCAATCCAGACTCAAAATTTCCCTCCAATCCACTTGTTGATGAACAAATGGGGCCATCAAGTGGTTGGTAAAGGAAAGGACCACACCCAAAGGTCTTAAAATTTGATCACTACTCCACCAAAAGTCTTTTCCACAAGCCATAAACTCCATCCACCCATGTTGAGAATCCCAAGCATGGACACCCAACTAAAAAATATTTTCAACACACTGCCAAGAAATCACAATGCGTTTCCAAGTGCTAGTGAGAACCAAGTGCATTCTCACGAAACTGGTGTCCCCTTGAAGCTCAACCTTGAAAGCTTCAACCATATTGGAGTATGAAACATAGAATGACTTCAGATTCAACTCCCAAAACTGACTAGTATGAGCCCAAACATCATTCCACCCAAAGGATGGATTGTCAAGAGTGCAAACACCAAGTTTTGGTTCATCATTCTCCCATTCCTCCTGAGTAGTAGGTCTGAAATCATCACTCCTTGCTGCTGTAATGAAGTTACCAGCAGCTACCAAGACTTTTCTCATCAACATCTCGATGTCATAGATGTTGAAATTACCTCGCTTTGATACCTCCCATATGGAATCTTCACCCTTGAGCCCACTTATGCATTCATTACTAACCAACAGACGTGGCACTTCCTCATGGAGTGATATCAAAGCATCCAAGCACTGAGAACCAAGCTCAGTTTCATTCTCTGTTTCATCTTCCATTTCATAGAGAGGATTGTCAAAAACTTGAAAGTCATTTCTTTCATCTTGCTGCTCCAAACCAGCACATGCAACTTCTGATTTTCTTGAGATGCTTTCAAGATCAAACTCCTCTTGAAGAAAATCAAGCCCTCCAATCATTTGCTTGATTTCTTCAGCTCTTTGTGCACCCTCTTGCTCCTTGAAGAATTTGAAGTTAGTAAACTAGTCTTCAACCTCTGTTAGAGCGACCTGAGTTTTTCCCAACATGTCCTTTGTTGTTTCAAGCTCCAAAATGAGCTCATCAATCATACTCTCCTTTTCATGAAAAGAACAAATGGTCTTCTTTGCAACTTCAAAGGCATGATCTCATTCTTCAATCGAGTGCACGTACTCGGACTTCAAGGTCTCCAAAGAATCTTTGATAATTTGCAATTTGGGAAGAGCAACTTCATCTGTCACTCCTCTACGTCTCTCTTCAAGTTGAGCCTTCCAGTAAAGCTCTTCAACCAAGCTATGTGTGCGGTCAAACAAGGATAGAGCTTGCACTTCCTTGTCAAAATTTACCTTGCAGTGATCTTTGTGCTCATGAACATGCAAGGATGGCGAATTGCTGATAGGCTGCAACTGAAAATCAGAACCTTGCCCCTTGTCTTTGCTTCCCTCAATGCTACTCCAACATCCTTGTACTTTACCACCAACATGCGGAAAATGCTCAATGCCATGGAGATGATCATTCTCCATGATTTCTTCGACTCTATTTTTGCAATCAGCTTCTTGAATGGAAAAATCAGACTTTTGTTTGTAAACCTCTTTAACTCTTTCCTCTTCAAGAGCCATATGGTCTTCAAGCTCTTCTTCTTCAAAGACAACTTTCATTTCAATGGCTACCTCATAGTTTGCAATGCAATCTGATTTTTGTTCTTCATCCGGGTCAAAGGGAAATTCATCCCACCATGGTTCTCTTTCATACCTTGGTGCCAACACCCCCAGATCCCAAATGCTAGTGGGCTGATTCGGATGATCAACTAGGAAAAACTTATCATGCTCCCTTTGTAGTGACGACTCTTTGAATAAGTCAAGTCCCAAATCACTTAAGCTGATAACATCAAAATTGTTTCTCTCCCATGGCTTAGCTTGCTGCTCAAACCAAATGTCACCACCATAGTGAAATGAAGAATCTTCATTGCTTGCTATTTTGTAAACTTCACCATCATTATCTTCACCATGAGGAAGTATTATGCTGATATCTTCGTGTAGAACTTCTTGAGAAGTTGGGACAACAACTTGAAGAGAATCCATCTTTACCAAGTCGTCAACATGATCCGGTATGGACTCTTTGGAATCATCTTCGTCATCATGACCACTAATCTTTCCTATATCTTGCTCTGATTTCTCCAAAAGTGGCTTCAATTTCTCCTCACATTGATTAAACAATCCCTTAATCAGCATAGCAGCCATAGGGGAACCCTCTTCTTCATGTTCATATGCATCCAAGAGGAAGGATTGGACACTAGGTGGAATTTCATCAGCCTCATTAATAGTGAGAACAAGAATATTATTCACAACTGCAATAACATCCTTTTCCTATTTGCTCCAAGTGGATATGAAGAGGTAATCGAACAAGTGATAAATCTGATCATGCATTTCCAAGTCTAATAGCAAGTTACTTATCCTGAGATCTGAAAATGTTTTTAAGATAGCAACCTTTCTAGAAAATAAACCGCTTCCAGTTTCATCAAGATCTTGGAAACTTTCAACAATTCTATGAAGAATCTTCTTCATAGTTTCATCATCATAAGGCATCAGGGGAATCACAATTCTCATCAACTCCATGAAGCAAGAAGTAATTAGCAGCTTGGTTTATTCATTTGGATGTCCCAGCCAATAGGGTTGAATTAAAAGGTGAACTGCAGGTGATAATGCCAATTGCATCCATTCAGAAGGTGACTGCTTCACCTGTCTCAAACATTATTCCAATATTTGAAGATTATTCTTTTCATCTTCCCTTGACTTACATTCTTTGTCAAGTCTATTTCCGGTTGCAAAAAGTGTTTGTTCCAGCTTTATCTCTTCTTTGTTAGCCATGTTTAACTGCCACTTCTAAACTGAGCTGAACTCTGTTCTGACCTTTGGTGTAGAACTGATTTCTCTGTCATTCAACTGTCAACTAAACTCTGTCTTTTCCATAGGATGGCAGGATCTAAGCTCCGATACCACTGAAATATTCCAAGCCAAATTTTTCAAATTTTCAATAACAGTAAGCAAAGCAACACACATCCGTTAGGGTTAGCACTTAAACCAAAACAATGTGGAATTTAACTCTAACCAAGAATGCATCAGATGACGACAAGCATATGGTCAGAGGATCTCAAAGCAATGCTGAATAAATAACTCTAACCAAGAATGCACCGGATGACGAAGAGCATATGGTTAGAGGATCCCTATCTTCTATTATGCTAAAAGTAAACTCAACACCCAGAATGTGCTTTCAAACCCAGAGTAGGAATGGAGCTACCATAGGGCGAAGATGTAAGATATTACAATCCAAATCAAAGTAAATAGGCGGCAAGCCAGCCTCTTCCACTTATCCAGTGGGTATTACAATGAAATAACAGAGAAAAAGTAAGATTGCTGATAGTACTACTGTTCAGCTTACAATAATTAGAGATTTGCCTGCCAAATACATAGCATAAGAAAGTCTAACCATGCTGCAATATAGTATAATGTCTCCTCAATGATCACAAAGAATTTCAACCCAAACCCAACTCAAAAGATAGACTTTACGCAAGCTGATATGACAGAACAACAACTTAATATGCATAACCAACAACCCTAGAATCCACTAAAATGCTCACAACTCACTCAATACTTGCCAGAATGACATGAGACTTGATGCAAATGAAAGCTAGGTTGATGACAATGAAGACTAGACAAAGAAACAGCTGAAAAATTGAAGTATTTTTTTTGTTAAACACTTGCTAGGCAAAACAGAATGGTACAGCCTCAAGAAATGTTCTACCAACAAGATAAAATCCAAGACACCTCTAAAAAATCTGCAACTTGGCATAAAGGGGCGCCCCTAGCAAATGCATGGGTAAACTACCCAAAACCAAAATAAATTCGCCCAAAGACTTATGAGTATAAACTTCAATTTGCAATACAAAAATCAACAACTCCAGATTTGATTAAAATGCAAGAAACCGAACTACAAATGCAAAATAACTTCTACAATGCAAAATATCACTACAAATCTCACTCAACTACAATCTAATTGTCCACTAGTTACTGTCTTTCAAGCAAGAAGTCGAGCCAAGGCTAGGAGGCATTCATTCCTTGAAGCAATCCAGCACCATTTCGGCAGCATAACAATTTTCCAAACATAAGATGAGAAATGAAGAGCAAATGCCTCCTTATATAGACTTGAGAAGGCTCTCCAAAAACTTCTAGAAGATGCGCCCTAATTCCCTTTTGAATTTGACTTCTTTTCCCTCCAAGTTTGGGCGACCCCCTTTCCCAAGGCTAAATTTGACTTTATTTAAAATCATTTCTTCATAAAATAAGCGTCCAATTTCACTTGAGCATTTAGACTTTAGAAAGATCAAAATAAATCATCAAGTGATGACCACCCTCCAAGTCCCCTTCTTTAAAACAATTTTTAAGTCATATTACTAGGACAAGGGGTTATTTTTATAAAATAAAACATTATTGACTTAAAATAACTTATTTCTCCAAAATGAACCCCTTAAGCCAAAAATCGAAATTACCCAATGAACTGCCAGAAGAGGAAGGTTGGCTGAGCTGATGCTGATCGGACCACTGCTAAAAATAGAATTTACTAAAAATAGTAAATTCAAAAAGTTGCTTGGATCGAAGTGCAGGCGAAACCATTGCAAAGCTCTCTTAAAACCCAGAAGGAATCCAGAATCCCAACAACCAAACTTCAACAAGCAAAACCCTGAATCTTCAAGAGAACCCACCAAATAGTCGAAAACCCTAATTCTGCCTTTAACCTATCGACAACGCATCGGGAAAAGGCCATCAATCATTGAAAAGTGTAGTGCTAAAAATGGGGACATTACAAAAGCTCCCATTGCAATGTGACACCGAGATTTCCAAGCACCATGAATGACCACACCATCACTGTCAAAGGCTTACACTAACTAGTGTAACAAGCTCTTCATGACATAATGACTCTTATGCCATAGGTCCCCATAAATGACTATTCAAGTACTCTAAATTCCATTCACCTTCTCATCTCAAAACAACCACACCAATGCACAAGTGACCACAAACAAGGTCGAATAATAGATCTGCAACAACACAAAAGCAATCATGTGGATATAGACAGTCCACTCCCGAGTTGTCACACTATATTCAATAGGTATCTAATCTATCAACCACACAACTCGGAGATCCACTTCAAATGACAACCCTCCAAATCTATTATCACATTGGAAAACTGCAAAACTGAGATCTGAAAGAGAACAACCATGTAGACAACCATGACTCAAACACCAATCCAAAGACCAGATCTGATTTTCCAATTGCGTCCACAACTCAAGCACCATAGTCCAAGCAACCATTAAGCACACACCACAAGAATGTTTAATGACTAAAACACATACCAACACTCCCATGCAGAGAATACATCACACCTCCTCGAAGACATGTTGAACTGCAACTATCTCATCCAGTCACACCCCAAAAGCCAGGATCTGGAAAATAGTAGACAATAGCTCCACACAATGCAAGTTTTCCTTGACCATGTAAAAATTGTAGAACCACAGTGTTTATAAAACAACCACTCATCTCCATCTTCATTGCTCATTTGGATGACTGAGGAGTCTGCACAACCATCACGGTTAACCAGAACAATGAAAGAACATGAAAATGCAACATAGAATTTTTAGGAAAGTCTACACAAAACCTTCAGAGCGAAAGACATGAATCTAAAATCATGCAAGTGCAAGAAACAGGCACACAAGAACAACAGGTCCATTTCAGATCAGTTCCAACGCCACAATCATGCACAAGCAAAAGAGAGAGCCAGGCTATCCATAAGTTCCAAACCACCAAGGTCACTTCATAGCCTCCATGCAATCAGAGCACCAGAGAAACTGCCTTCAGTGCTAAGTCAAAAAAACCCAACACAAGCACAACTCTCCATAGCTGATCAACAACACAAGAAAGTTCATACCACAAGGGAGCCTCTCACACAAACACCTAGTATGAAACCACGCTTCGCTACAACACAACCACAAGCACATCTCACACCCTTTGCATCATGAACATTGTTACCAGCCAAGAGCTTTAGATAACATTGCCACAAGATGATTAACTCTAGTCATCTCTAGCATCTTTCAAGATGTGTGTTGAATCATAAGAAGCACACATTTCCACTCATCGAAGGATCAATCACCAACCGCTTTCTCTAGACTTCCTCAAGCTTGCCAGGCTAAGAAATCATCACAGGAGAAAACCCAGAACTTCAACAACCAGGAGAAGACTTTGATACCATTGGTTGGTATCATCAAGCCTCAACCTCCTTCAACCAGATCTAATACCACTTGTGGGGGATAAGGAGTTCGGTTTTTCATCAAGATAGGCATCTAAGACAATAGTGCCATAGTGATTTCTATTCAAAATCATATCAAAGACACAAACAACTGTACCATAAAGTGGAAGCAGGCATAGAGTATCCCCCATTGATCCTCTGAGAGAAGTAAATGCAAAACAATTAATAGATTCAACAAAAACAACTAACCATGAAAGACAAAGCAATATTGACACATAGATATACGTGGGGAAAACCCTTTTGAGTAAAAAAACCCCACCCTCCAAAACACTCAGCTCAGATTGTATTATTCAGTAAAAGGATTACAATACAAAATATATAGAGCTATGCTCTTCCAGGAGTGTTACATCTTGTCCAACATGAGAGTACAGGCAGGCAACAAAACCAAAACCTTCATGTAGTTCCAATGGCATCCATATGTCATTACTACATAGATTCCCTTTAGCTCCTCATAATAGACTGTCACAACTAGCCTCTTGGCCAACACAACCCCAAGGCCTCACAACAGGTTCACATCATTTAGATCCAAGAGAAAGAGTGTTCATAGTTTCAATGCCTTAGCATACTGCTCGAACACCTCTATTTTTCTCTCTCTCTCAACTGGCTCTTTTTTATACCACTTGCCACCTTTTTGGTTTTTTTTTATTCAAAAACCATATCTCTGATCGAGCCATACATCGCATTCAATTTTCCAACCAATCGCTAACTCTCAGGTTCATGTATCGAATAGCCAAGCACGCATCCGATTTGCACAGATCTCCTTTTGCATCGAGCCACCAAGGCAATAACTCCTTGCCTTAATCGAGTTCCTATTCACCACCTTGAGTTAGCAACAATAATTGCTTTTGGCTTTTAGCCAATCAACCTACAAAGCTGAGCCACATGTCCACCATCCATTCACTGGTCGCACTAATAGTCAAGTCCAACTCGGTCAACCGAGCTCTGAGCCGATCCGAGCTCATACTGCGTTACCATTGAGTCCATTTGACCCAGTCACAGTATGGTGGTGAGCTCGCCCAAGCTCACCCAAGTCTTCACTATGCTTTGTCCCTTCTTTGTCTTCGACCAACCAGATGCAATCAATCCTAACATGTGCCAACCTGTCATTTTCCTATCGCACTGACACCGATTCCAACTTGGTCAAACTCTACCCCGAGCTCATCTGAGCTCTTACCACGTTACCGTCGAGTCCAGATCAACACACCTCATGGTATGGTGGTAAGCCATCGGAGCTCTAGCTCACAGAATGCCACCACGCTACCACAACCCTGTTGGCATTACCTCACGATATGGCGGTAATCGCCCAGTAGATCATCAACGGTCTTACCGTGGCCACTGCAATCACACCGAGCACCGACTGTGGTAGGGTGGTAACCGCCAACGTTGACCACCAATGGACTTACCACAACCACTGCGGTCAGCCAACTCACTGCCCGTAGTATGGCAGTAACCGCCAAGCCACACCGCAGGTGGCTTACCGTGGCCACCATGGTCACTTCGAGTATTGACCATGGTAGGGCGGTAACCGCCAAAGGACCGCTGCCAACCAACCACCAATGGTTACCGCAACTTAGAAAACAAGTCGCACGGTAGAGCGGTAACCACCACTCTGAACTCTCGCTGTCACCGCCACTCACCGCACTACCGCTAGGTAAGAAGAAGACCGCTGCGGTAAGGCGGTAACACTACCCATCCATTGAACAAGGTGGCCTATGGTATGGCAACAAAGGCCCAAAATAGAGAGAAAATGCCTAAGTCTTCAAATGGATCGACCAGAACATTGAGGCAGATTCCAACAAGAAAGTCTTTGGTAAATAAGTTATTCCTAAGGAAGAAATTATACTCCTTGAAGATGGAAGAAGGTGCATCTATAGTGGACCATCTAGATTCATTTAATATGATTGTTGCTCAGTTGGCCTTTGTGGGTGTAAATATAGAGGAGGAGGATCGATGTATGCTTATGTTTTGCTCCTTACTTGACACATGGGATCATTTTGTAATGGCTATTGGAAGTACAACAACCACCTTTAAGATGGAAGATGTGTTTGCTTCACTGTTGTCAGAAGAAATGTGGAGGAAGTCTTTTGAGATGGCGAAGGAGGCCCTTGTTATTCGGGGTAGATCAAAGGAGAGAGGAAAGAAGAAAGAAAAGAATTCTAAATCTAAATCTAAAGGGAGATCAAAGTCTCCTGGAAATAAGTACAAGGTGAAATGTTGGAATTGTGGGTAGACTGGTCATATCTGAAAGGATTGTAAAGAGAAGAAAAAGAAGAAGAACAATAACTCTTCAGACAATGACTCTTCATAGAGTGATGTAAATGCCTTCATTACAGCCTTGGCGACTCAAGCATCACATGATGTCTAGCTGATTAACTCAAGTGCGTCCTTTCACATGACATCTCACAAAGATTGGTTCACTAAATATGAAAAGTGTGTTGGTGGAAAGGTTTACCTGGCAAGTGACTCGTCTCTTTAAATTGTTGGTAGTGGAAGAGTTATAATCTAATTCCTCGATGAAAGAATCAAAGGAATCGATGGTGTACTGCACATACCAGGTTTGGCTCATAACCTGCTTTTTGTTAGTAAGTTGAATGATGTTGGCATGCAAGTTTTCTTCTCGAATGGAGGCTGAAAAATGTCTCTCTACAAGGGTGTGTGTATTGGCACTCTGTACAAGCTAGATGCATGTGTTGTTCAATGTAATAGTGTCTCTATAAATTCAAGCAAGACTACTCGTAAAAAGAAGGAGAATGAAGACCCTCTGAGTGCAAACTCTTTGGAGGTGAAACTCCCATAAGAGAAAACCATGCTATGGTATCATAGACTCAACCACATAGGAGAAAAGGGCTTAAAATACTTGAAAGATAAAAATCTAGTTGAATGGCTTGTTGATTATAACCTTGAGTTCAATTTTTGTGAACATTGAATTTATGGAAAGCAACACCATGTTTCATTTTATTCGAGTCCTCATAAATCTTCTAGCATAATGTATTATGTTCATTCTAATGTATTTGGTCAAGTGAATTTTCCTTCGTTATCAAAGTCTAGATATTATGTTTCTTTTATTGATAATTATTTGAGAAGGGAATTTGTGTATTTTCTTAAGAGTAATCAGAAATATTCAGAGTTTAAAAAATTGGTAGAAAATTAGAATAGAAGAAAAATTAAATGCTTGAAGACAAAAAATAGCAATGAGTTTTTTTCTACAAATTTTGAAAGGTACTACAAAGACCATGGGATTAAAAGGCATAAAACTATGCCTTATACTCCACAACATAATAGAGTTTCTGAAAGGTTAAATAGGACACTAATGGAAAAAGCAAGAAGTATGTTGAGTAGTGCTAGTTTGGAGAATAAGTTCTGGGCTAAGGTTGTGGCTACAACATGTTACTTGATAAATCGTTTGCCTTGTTCAACCCTTGTTGATAAAACTCCTTTGGAAGTTTGGTGTGGTAAGAATCCATCTCTGAGACATATTGGTCCCTTTGGCTATGAGGCATATGCATATGTGTTGAATGAGAAAAGATCAAAGTTGGAGAACAAGACTGTCAAATGTATCTTCATTGGCTATGGAATTGGTGTGAAAGGATACAAGATTTGGAATCCTGTTACTGAGAAGGTTTTGTACAATATAAGTGCAATCTTTTGAGAGCTAAAACCTTCTTTAGTTGATTTGCAGTCAAAGATAGAAGAAAGAGAAAATAAGAATGATGTAGTTCAAATTCCTTGAACTCTAGATAAAGAGGAACTATGAATTCAAAGTGTACATGATACTGAGGATATCTATGGCAGCTCTGACAATTCTGAACAAGAAGAAGAACCACAACCCCAACCTCGCCTTGTGAGGAGGTCTACACATGAGAAGTGACAACCTAAAAGGTATAGTTTTCCCATGTTAGATTCAAAATGTGCTTATTCTTTGACTACTATCACTAATGAGCCTAGGATTGTAAAGGAGGTAATTAATATGTCTGATTCAAATTCTTGGCTAGAAGCCATGAATGAGGAAATGGTGGCATTAAAAAGGAATGAAACTTGGGATTTGGTACCTTTTCTTGAAAGGCGAAAGCCTGTTGGTTGTAAATGGGTATTTAAGAAGAAGATTGGTCTAGTTGGTAGTGTTGAGAGGTATAAAGCTAGGTTGGTTGTGAAAGGCTATTCCTAGGTGGAGGGAATTGATTATGGAGATTTTATTTCTCCTGTAGCTAAGCTGAAATCTATTAGATTTCTTTTGTCACTTGTAGTCGCATATGAATTAGAGATCGAGCAGATGGATGTGAAGATAATGTTTCTTCATGGAGAACTGGAAGAAGAAATTTATATCTCCCAGCCTGAGCACTTCATTGAAAAAGGTAAAGAAACTCTAGTTTGCAAGTTAAAGAAATCTATGTATGGTTTGAAGCAATCACTTAGAATGTGGTACAAAAAGTTTGACACCTTTTGTGTTGTCATTGGGATTCGTGAGATCAAAATTGGATTATTTTTTTAATTACAAAATTAAAAATGATGATTTTCTTATTAGTGTCCTATATGTGGATGATATGCTATTCTTTGGGAGTAGTAAGGGTTTGATTTATGCTTTAAAATCTCAATTGTCAGCATGTTTTGAAATGAAATATTTAGGTGCAACAAGGTATATTATGGGAATGGAAATCATAAGGCATAGGGGAAGTAGAAAGCTTTGGCTCAGCTAGAGCAAGTATATTAGTAGTATCTTTGAGATATTTGATAGGACAAGTTGCAAGCAGTTAGTTGTTCCAGTGTTGCAGGGAATGAAGCTATCTGTTGAGCATTTTCCGAAGCCTCCTACTAAGATGGAGGATATGACCAGGGTGTCTTATGAAAGTGTAGTCGATAGTTTAATGTATGTAATGGTTTGTACCAGGCTAGACAGTTCCCAAGCAGTGGGAGTACTTAGTCGGTTTATGGCTAATCCAGGAAGACAACATTGGGATATTGTGAAGAGAGTTTTTAGATATTTGAAGGGTGCCTCAGAGTATGCTTTGTGTTATCATGGAAACTCGATTGGATTACATAGGTATCTTAGCTTTCATGGGTATGTGGATTCTGATTGGGCAGGGGACATTGGTGATAGAAGATCCACCAGTGGATACATATTCATGTTATTTGGTGGTGGAGTGAGTTGGATGAGAAAGTGGTAGGTTGTAGTCAATTTATCTACTACTGAGGAGGAGTATATGGAAACACCACATGCCTACAAAGATTTTTTTTGGTTTAGACATTTGTGTTCTAATGTTGGGTTTAATGCAAGGAAGATTCTAATTTTCTATGACAATCAGAGTGCTATTTGTTTGAAAAAATACCACTTTCCATACTAGGATGAAGCATATCTATGTTCAGTATCATTTTATTTGTGATATGGTGGAGGATGGAAAGGTTAATCTTGAAAAATTAGATACTTTGGAGAATTTCATTGATGCATTGATAAAGCCTATGAGCATAGACAAGTATAGGTGGTGTGCCAATTCGATGGGCTTGGGGCCTATGACTTTCAATAACTTTGAGTTTAGAGGAAGCCAGTAATTCTTTGTCAAGTGGGAGCTTGTTGGAAAATATGCCTCAACTTGCTGGCTTGAACCTCTCTTAAAGACTTGGAATTTTTCCCTTTTTTGGCCTTCATTGTCAAACTATCGCCGAAATTCAGAACCTTGAAACCTACATCATAGGGTTCCAAAAGTTCATAACTTGGCGACACTGAGCTTCCCTTTGTTATCGTCATGTTGTAGGTTTTGGAAAATTCCTAACCTCCGATGGAGTTTGTGAAGTTCAAGTTTCTCCCGACGACATGTTGTAGGTTTCAAGAATGTCCTAACCCCCAATAGAAGGTTCTAGAGTTCATTTTTCTCCCGACTTGGCCACATAGAGATCGACATGTCATAGGTTTTGAGAAGTTCATAACCTCCAATATTGAGGTTGTGAAGTTTGGTTTTTCAACGACATAGTGACATAACTGATGGATGGTGGGACTAATCTGCATGGAAGGTGATGCAAGTTGTATGATAGTGACATTGATTTTGCATGGATGGTGGGGACCACATGGGATGAGCTGATAAGTTGTAAAGAGGATATCGATGAGACTTTCTTTTATCGACGAGAGACGAATTGGTGTGCCTCCAATATGGCGATGGTTGATTTTTTGAATCTGAATGATATGATAGTCAAAAGTGGTGGACAAGTGATGTGTCGACACATGGCACAAATTAATTATTGATTCTACATTGTTGTTGTGAATCAAAAATCATTGGACCAAATTTTGTATTTCCTAATAGTGATGTATTTGCATTAAATGCATGATCTAATTCGGGGGTTGAAAGAGAGAAAATATGGTAATATTCTATGTCTGAATTAATGGTTGGGTAGCTTGATGCATACTGGATGGTGGTGTGAGTGGCCTAAGATGAAGGAAGCTTGTTAGTGAAGATAGCGTGATGAAAACCTAACTAAGGTTGAGAAATGAAAAAGAAAACAGAGAAAGAGAGAAGGTGGTGGTTCTATATTGTATGCAACACTTGTATTGTAATAGTGTGAGAGCAACTGTAATTGGTATCTTTGAAAGAGGTCAATCAAGGAAATGTATGATGTTGTGATTTAACACCTAGAGTGGATTCTGTAACTTTGTATGTAATTTATTTACTGTAATACAAAGTGACTTTACTTGGTGTGTGGGTTTTTCTCTCGTAAGGGTTTTCCCTTTTAAATCAGGTGTTATCTATGTGTGTGATAATTTATCTATTCTTTTGTTCTATGAATGTGCATCTCAATGACTATAACTCATTAAATGAATATTTTTCTACACTTCTCTCTTGAGTATTTTACATTAGGAGGGATTTTTTGCACCCGTTCTTTTCTTACAGACATAGGAATAATCAATGCAGGTCAAGGATAAATGCAAATTCATTTGATCAGGGATATATTATGTGCTACATTTTCAACAAACCAGGACATATCTCAAAATTTTTTAGAAGAAAAGTTGAGAAGAAAACTAATCTGGAACATAAGATCAAGTATGTGAACAAGGTAGATCCCAAAGAAGTAAGGAGAGAGATGGAAAAAAACTAGAGGAAGAAGGAAGAACATGAGAACAAGGATAAATCAAATAACTTTGTATCTATATCCATTGCAGATACCTCTTCCAAGAACTGAACCTAGTAGTGGTTTTAGCGGGAGCAGTCACAAAAAATCTAACAAGCCCCCGATATATGAGGTGTCATGCGATGACACAAGGATATGTGATGTGATTCTTTTTTTGAAGACATTAAAGGAAATTTTGGCAGAAAAGAAGCAAATCAAGAAAATTGTGGAGCTCTTCTTGGTTTATAGTGTATCTTAAAAGTTGAAGAGAAATAAATGCAAAATTAGGGCAAAATCAGATGAATCCAAGAAAGGCACCATGACTTGGAGGAAACGATTGTGGAAATGAGTCTATTTTACCAAGTTTTGGTACAGAGGCTTCATCATCTGAAAATTGGTCTGGTAGCTTTGGTTGAGGGGAAGGTACTAGCAGAGTAAAGTACTGATGATGATGTTATAAGTGATAAATTATTTTTTGCAATGAAACCTTAAAAGTGACAAGTTAAATAAGGAAGTTGAATGGTCATTATTTTTCACATTGTGAATTGAACAAGCTAAGGAGTAAAGTGCAACTGAGAGATAAGGAGTTAGGGTTTTTGGTGAGAAAATATACAAAGAAAAAATTTGAAACAATGGAGTCAAAGGCAATGGTGGTATTTGATCTATGCAATGATGAGTTGCAAAAACTAAGTAAGTTAAGATCAATGAATTTAACCATGGAAAGATTTGAAATTTTGAAGGTTTTCTTTCAGTTGAGCAAATACAAAATGTCAGGAGTCTAGGGCACAAGGGTTTAGACATTTGGAGCGATTTTCCATACTTTTTGGATGTAAACAGTGTGTATAGGTATTGTCTCCAGTGGCCTATTGCTATTGGGAACTATAGAGAAAAAATCGATTGCTATTGAGCTTGAGTTGGATTCTATTGGAAAAACATATAATATCCTTAATGAAAAGGATGGGGTGCAAAAGAAAAGGATCAATTTCTTATAGTATGAACTTGTAGATATTCTGGTACAAAGGGATAGTATTGTGAAGGAATTTTGGAAAGTCAAAGAGATAATTGAATTGATATTGAAACAACTTTCCAGTCTCCTGGTGGAAGTTGAGAAAAATGAACAAAATATCTATATCCCAGATACTCTTATGAAAACAATTGATTTGATAGTGATGAACAATAGAATTTGTGTGAACATCAAATTAGCAGTGGATTCTTGGAAGAAATTTTTTATGAAATTAAAAGAAAAACACAAAGAGATATTTTAGGAGAAGGATTGGGGTATAGAACCATTTTTGATATTTTTTTAGTCTTTTTTTGTGTAAGTAAATTTGGAGTAAGGGGGAGATAAATCTTCCTTCTTTTCCATTGATTTTAAAGGGGGAGAGAGAGAGATAACATGTGAAAAGAATGTAAATCATTAAAAATTATCAAAAAGGGGAGAACTACAAAGGATGTTGTTATTGTCTTTTCACATCTTGTGTTGCCATCAATGACAAAGGGGAGATTGTTGGAAATTGGAATACATCAAATGGTTGTAATTTATGTCAACACAATACCAAATGTATGAGATGTTTACCGAGAGCTATTCCCTATCAAAGATGTTCTTTATCAGTGAACCAGTGTGTTGGTTTTTGGGTCTGAATTCTACCGTAAGACAAGATATGATTATGATATCTTAACTACGTCATTATGATTCACTCAGATAGCTATATTTGAGATCTTGAGAAGTTTTGTGTTGGGAACAATAAGTTATCAATGATAGATTTTAACTCTGTACACTATAATTGTTTGACAGTTTGAAGATTTTATGTTTGGGTCTCGATCTTGGCCGACCTAACACATTTCATGTATTAAGAAGGTTGAATCTTCCTTGGGGATGTTTTATATAGATCTTATCTGACTTATAAATATACTGACAAGAGTACTCTTTGATTATTTTGATTTCTTCCAATTAGGCTGACTTAATTGATGAATGAAATATACATATACATATATAAATATATGATACTCTTTGGATAAGATAGAAATGTATGTGAGCGATGTGAGTGTATGAGCATGGTGTAAGCCTAAATGATTTATTGGTTGAAGAACATAACAAAATTATTGAGCGACTGTTGGGAGAAGAAGTACTACTTATATTGAGCTTCATTTGGAACTAAAAATTTTTACAAGAAAGGTGTATTCCATCAGTTCACACTTTTGGAAGTGATCCATAAATTTATATTCTATCAATAAGTTATCTTTTGTATCTTTTGGTTGTAGCCTTGTGGACAGTGAATCTGTAAAATGATTCCTTCTATTGGCAGTGAGCCTTAGACAACGATCCTTTTTGTTCGGTTTTGATACTCTCTATTTGTGAGTTAATCCTCACTGTGGTTTTTACCTCATTGGGATTTCCATGTAAATCTTGTGTTACTATGTTTATGTGATGGTTTTTAGTTTCTGCACTTGCACTTAATGTTTAATCATTTAAGAAGTGTTAAGGTTTTGTTTCAGTAAATGATTTAATTTTTAGGCCTCCTACAAATCCTTTAATTATTTGACCACTTAAGCATCAATTTATCCTCTATCCACCCTCACAATGACCACAAGTTCAAAATAAGTTTGTGCTTATCCTAAGACCGCCTCAACACAATGTTTCATAGAAATTGAGATAATATTTTTGCTCACACCTATAATACAAGGAATAATAGGTAACCACAAACCATTCCTACTTCATTACCATTGCGCCAACATATCTTGCCTAGTGCTCCTCATTTGGCTTCATATAGTGGAAAGGAGTATGATATTTTCAAAAAACTTAAGAATACTCCTACTAAGATATCCTTATGATATCTTAGTCAATAATATCCTAGTTATCATAGCATGCTTTAAAGTTCCTTACAACAAGTTCCTATCCCTCCTAATGTGAAACCAAATGATATAGTAGCCATAATTCAAGGAATGAATTTAGACATTGTTTTCCACCAAAGTGAGCTCCCTCCTTTGGAAGTGCAAAAATAATTTGAAGCTTTCATTATCATAGCCATTATTAATAGGGAAGGAATAAAGATAACCCTTGTTGAAAATGGTTCCACCCTTAATGTGTGTAGTATAAATTTTTTGGAAAAGATTGGAGTATAAAAAATCAAAATACAATTGGACTCTTATCTATCTGTGGATTTGATAATGTAGGGAAACAACCGCTTGGTGCGATCATATTATCTATTACAATTGGAAATTTCATGTTACAAAATCCTATCCATGTCATGCCTCAATAAATTTCATATAACCTTATTCTATGTAGACCATGGATTTACCAAATGCAAGAAGTTCCTTCAACTCTTCATCGTATAATGAGGTATGTCTACAACAACAAATTATATACAATCAAAGTTGATCCTGAGCCTTACAATGTTTCAAAACTTGAAAAAGACAAGGAAACTCCTTTTAAAACATTGAAACCAGTTACACAAGTGGAACCCATGCAAGAGAAAGACAAATACAAATGTATTGATGGAGTCACAAAGCTATTGAAATACGATTGGGGTTCCTTGTATTTCACACCTACATCCATGGGAAAATACAATATCAAAGCAAAAGATTCTAAAAAGGGAAAATAAAAAGCGGTAATGTTAACACAAAATTTAGAACCATCAAAAGCATCCACTTCAACCACTTTAAGAGAAGAAATAAATTACACAACAAAATTTGATGAAGTTGATTATGAACAACCACCAAATCCAAAAGAAATGAAAAAGATTTATGGAAGAGGTTATGAACTTTTGAAACAACTTGGTTATAGTGGAAAAGGATGTGGTACTAGAGAACAAGGTATATGTGTCCCTATAGATCCTAATACACAAGAAAACACTAATGGTCTTGGTTATTGTCCTTCAAAAGAAACAAGCATCAAAAAATCCTTCACTTAGCATCAAAACTCTTACAAAAGATTCTTCTAAGACAAATTTAACTTTGGTGCATCCTGAATTAATATATACTACATGTGGGAATATCTCATTAGATATGAAGCAAGTTGATACTTTGGATACTTATTATAATCAATGACATTATTTGTTGCTCCTTGTCATGTAGTAGTTGTAGTATCATAGTATATTCACTACCATGCATGAGGGTATAAACTTGGCTTTATGCAATCATATTTCCTTTTTTCAAGGCACAATATATCATCATCCATTTTTGGTTCACCTTTTTCCCTTGGGGACAAAAGGTTAGGTAGCCTTGTCCTAGTTTGGCACTTGATATTTTCCCTTTGGCTAGTTATCTACCTTCTACATATACTAATCAAGATTGGGATGCGAACAACCTATTATAGGTTGACTTGCATGTGCCTAACTAGTCTTTTGTTTTGTTTTGTTTTTAATGTTCTTTGTGTGATTGCATGTGCATAATGTGGTTCCTTGTATTATTGTGTTTGATGTATCTCTCTTTATGTGCATCCCTCTATTTGTATCTACATTCTTCTATATATCGTAAACATTTATCTTTTCGTTTCTCTTGTGTTTTCATTTTGGGGATGACACAAGGCATCGAGACATCTAGGTATTTTCCATGTTGACCCAAAAGATTTTTCTTTGTTTTTTCTCTCTATACATCATTCTTCTTGTTCTATGATTATTTGAGGAATGATGACATTTTCGAGCTCTATAACCACATTGTAGCAAAGATATACTAACCCTAAATTCATTGATCCCTTATATGTTTTGGGATTTCATTTTGGGGGCAACCCCTTCCTACATTTTTCACGATGTAGCTTCATTTGGGAACATATGATGTGGCATAGGGCTTTCCACATAAGCTCTCATGTCGTTTTTATTAATTAGCATTGATTATTGGCTACTTTAAAGAAAATTTCTCACAACTATGGTGCTAGAAATTTACTTAAAGTGGGGGCATTCATTGACATTATCACTCCTCATGTTTCTTTATGTGATTTTCTTTATTTTTGTGATACATCTTTTTCTTGACTTGTCCTCTCATGGAGACATTAGGCATGATAAGAAGAAGACCTTACACGAACTAAGAAATATCCCTTTGAACAAAACCTTTAATTATATTTTTGTTCATAAGTGTTTATAATAATATAGATTGCTAACCTTGTGAATCTCAAACCCCTTTCGAGGCCACCAATCATAACACACTTTGCTTGCTAGTGGAGCCTTGCCTTTTTTTCTCATAGGTTCTTAGCATAACACAAATTTTAAGGACTTACGAAGCTCAAAGTTTTTTGGTGCCCTATCAGAGTTATTAGAGGGATAACTTTGGTATGGTTAGTATAGTGAGAGCCTATAGACTTGGCATGAGTTTCTCACTAAGCCACTTCTTGGGGGATCACCTAGTGGAAAACGTGAGGTTCCATTAGCCTAGAGTGAGTGTGCATTGTTTTTTGCATATTGGACATCGAGTTTCGCTTGTGAAAATTCTTGGAAAAATAACTAAGACATTTTCCACATCGTGTTGGACAGTCGAGGCTTGATCTGCCTTATTTTTTCTCACTAATCTTTGATTTTGTATGATTGAAAATATTTTTCATTCCTATATACATATGTTTTGAATGTCTACTTTAGTGTGAGTTTTCATTGGTGCTCATCCTCTCACTAAAGTGGGGGCTAAATGTAGTGTATAAAAATGTATCCCTTTACATTTTCATACCTAATTTGGAATGAATATTAAAATGAACTTAATTTAGTGTTGTAATATGTCTTTTACATATTCACATTAAGTTTAGGGCCCTATTAATTAAAGTGGACTTAATTGTGCCTTATTTTTGGTGTTGTAAAGTGTACCCCTTCACACTTTCACACTTATTTAGGGCTCCTTTAATTAATTGAGCTTAAATTTCCTTAATAGGTCCCTTTAGTTCAAATCCAAGCCTAAATTATCACATTTTAAGAAGAGGAAACCCGACATTCATTAATTCCTTAATATAACACTTCTCATTGAGTAATGTGTGTCTTAGGTGAATGACCTAGAACCCATTCGCCCATGGGTGAATGGTTCCTCACTTAGAACTATGACCTAAATCTAAATTATGTTTTGGGTGGTATTTCAACATTTTCAAATCCATATTTAGATGTCGGATTGTGTTATTTTAATTTTGAGAAATTAATGTTCCATATCTATAAATATAAGGTCATTTCACTATGTTTCACCTAGCAATTTGAAGTGAGCATTCCTATAGAAATTTTATGAGATTAAGAGAATTTTGAGAGAAATTCAAGGAATTAAAAGGTAGATTTATTGAAGATATATTGCAACAATCAAGATCCAATTGTCATATCAAAATATTCTTGCATCATGCATGTTATTGGAGCTAATATGATGTAGGTTTCATGATCCATGCAATTATTCAAAGCATTATATCAATTCAAGATTCAAGATCAAGATCCACATCCATTGAAGCCATTTCATGCAAGTTGCAGATTTAAATTCCAAGGTTTATTCAAGCGTTTGGTGAGTTGTGACATTGAGTTGTTCATTCATCATTCCTTTCATGCTATTTTGTTTCATTTCAAGGTTTGATTACCAAAATGCGATTTTACCAAGCAAACCCCCATTCACCAAAAATAAAACATTTTCCCCTCTCTTTGTGTGTTGCAGATTTGCAAGTTGAAGATCTCAAATTTGCAAAATTGCAAAGTTGCATTTGTTTTCACCTTTGTTGTCATCTCATGGAAACTTAGATCTCAAATTTATTTTTGACTGTCCGACTGTGAAATAAATAATCTAGAAGTGCAAACACAGGAGAAAAGGACCTAAAAACCATTTTTGAAAAGCCCTAAATAGGACCCATTCGCCATAGGGTGAATGTGTCCTTAGATAGATTTTAAAAACACCATTTTGTGAAAGGTACACAACATTTATCCCTTCCAGATCTGCCAAAAACTTTGAAGGTTCTTTCAATTTTATGCTTAATCTACCAAATTATCTAGGTTTTAGATTGCATTTTGGAATTAATTTTCTATTTTTAATCTTTCTCCCACAAGTGTTGTTTGACCTAGACCCCCGTCCTAACACAAAAAGGGAAATGGAAAGAATCCTTGAAGAATTCACTTACCTAAGGGTTGAAAGTGGATTTTAACTTGAGGGATCTCATTTTCTAAATTAAATAGAAGAATAGGAAGGTTCATTCACTCCATTTTTCCCTTTCCATTTTTTCGTTGTTTCAACTATGACTTATTCGAAAGAATTTAATTCTTGCTTGAAGAAACCAATCAAATAAACCGCACAAAACATGAATGTTCTTTGATAAATCACACATATAATTTATACACTAATTTAAATAACAAGGAAAACTTCAAATTGGAGACAACCAAATAATTGTTATCAATAACCTCAACAAAATAATTAAAACCAGAATTCGAGCACCAAGTTATTGCTTTCTTTCCATTATTGTGCTTCAAAAAAGGATCTTTACAATGTATAGCTTTCCCCAAAAAAATTAATCCCACATTTCCAACGATCTTGGTTTCCTTCTTATAGATAGATGAAGGAAGCAACAAGCTTCAGACCGTTATAATTCAAAAAGACCTTTCAACTACCCAACTAAATGCATAAAAACTTTGTATTACATCGATTATCTTGTGTTTATCACTAATTACACTGACCAAAATATTACACAAAATACAATTGATGTTAGGAGAATAATTATGAAAATAAAACATCATAAAATCCCAATATCCTCATAACATAGAAATGCAACATGTCTAGGGTTTGTCGATAATCATAAGGCATTACACAATTTGTTTTTACTTGACAACATTCTAAGGCATGACTATTCTTCAAGATGGGACAAATATTCCTATTCCCACTGAAACACTACATAATCATTTGGCCATTTGTATTATTCAATTTGTGGCACATTTACCAAATGATCCTTCCACATTTTATTCAACAATCCCTTGACTTCTATGAAAAACTTGGAATAACCTGAATCTAATTCAATTATTCCATCCAGAATTAGATTGAAATTGTGAACATTTACTTCCTAACCCTTTTTCAAATGAGTGATTACATTGGGAACTATTTGGTTGAACTCCTTCCTCCAATCATCAAGATCTTTGAGATGAGCATCTTATCCTAGAATATTTGGTACAAACTGATGTTTGAGTTTATGGAAGGATTCCATTTTTTCTCTAATTTTTTGACTCTCCCTAGATAAATATTGAAATTCATCAATAACCATCTTCACCATATTTTCAGTGTTCTTTAGCATTGTAGGAGCATCCATAATTCTTTGTAGAAGTTTACAAAATGTCACCAAAGTGTGATGAATAGGTTGCTATTTCTTAAACAAAGGATCTAAAATTGGAACATCTAGCTTCATATGTTCAAATTCTTGTGACAAAGTAACATATAACTTATGCACATATTTTGTTTTATCCATAAATTTTTTGATCCTATGCTCTAAAAACTTTTCCAATATACCAAATATTTTGCATCTATCCCCCTCTTTTGTGGATTCACTGAGTTTTTTAAAAATTTCATTCTCCTTCTCCCAACCTTGCTTTAATGCATTTACCTAATCTACATGAATTGTGCTAGCGCCAAATTCCTAAGATGTGGAAGGTTGATAGATCACAATATTCTTACCTCAAGAAGAATCAATTCCATTCAATTGTTTCTTTAGCTTCACATTTTCCATAAACAACCTATTTACCTCCTCATTCATGTCAATTTGGTCCTTCTCATATTCTATAAATTTGAGCTCCATACTCTTGAGAACATCTTGAGTGAACATAGTTGAATGCATTGTCATAGTGGTTGCTTCTAATGATGAAGTGTCCCTAAGTTTTTTAACCATTGCATCTACCCTAATTTATTGAACTACATCCAATAACCTCGGCTTCTCTGTATTCTTTTTTTTTCTCAAAAGTCCAAAATTTTAATCTTGGGGTTATACCTAGTGCCACTCATTCCTTCTTCTGAATCAAAATTTCCAATTAACATACAATATTCTTGATTTCTTACTTGGTCAATCAAAAACATGTTCTTCAATTCCATCCTCGGGATGAGTAACATATTGCTCTTTAATACCATTTTTATAGTCTCTTGGGGACTAAAATTCACTTCATTTATCCTGAGCTCCTCGAAGGTTTGAGCCAAAATTTGATCATGTTGAGATTCATCAGTTCCCATTTTGTTTACCTTAACCCTTTCTTCAAACTCATCCATTTTCATCTTAACACAAAAATCCTTAAACTCGGGAGACTTCATAAATTCATCCTCTATAAACCTAAGAGATTCTATTACTCTTTCATCTTCATGCAACTCCAATTCTCTTTGAACCTACATATCCACCCTTGCATCAGGCTTATGAGCCTTTGTCGCATGTTCAACAAGTGGTTGGTCAACTTCGATATCACCATTAATATTCCCTAGTGCAATATCAACCTCCTCGGTATCCCCTACTTCTTCTGATAATTTATATGATACTAAGGGAGTTATATCATCAATATTTTATCTCTTAGAGCTTGGTTGCTCTGGACGTGAAATTGGTGAATAATGTTGCATTGAAATTGCATCAGAGGGAAGCTCAAAGATCACAATTTCTCCTCGTTTCCTAATAGGAATCTTGGTGGGCTTTTTGGATTGTCTCTTAGGTCCCTTTACTAATTTATCATCTAACTTCTTGAAGTTTTCAATCATCAAATGTATCCCATAAATCTTTTGCATTCTTACAATACATAAATTTTATGTGCATAGAACTAGATAGACTATTCATGATAGCAAACCATACTTTTTCATTGTTCTCAAAGTCCTTTTTGGCTGCAACATCAGTAAAGGGATGACTAGGTATTCCACATATTTCTATGGATATGATTATTCATGTAATCAGTTTGGTCATAGGGCTAGGGGGTGTAGAATCATTCCTAAAAGGAGTCCACATTTTGAAAGTAGAAATTCATTTTCTCCTTTACTTTACATGAATATAGTCTACTATAATTGTAATAACTTTGGTCACATAGCAAAAAAATGTAGAACACAATTTACAAAATCAAATGCTCAGAATGAGAAAAAGAAGATGTGACCTCCTAAGCTAAATAAAGAATCGGATAATAAGGAGGAGATAGTAGAAAAGACAAAAAGGAAAACTAACAAAGTGTGGAAATAAAAAGGAGAAAGCTCCACACAATCATTGATTTCACAAACAACTCTACAAGCCAAGCAGAAAAATGTATGTGTGATAGATAGTGGTTGCTCCAAATACATGACTAGAGATGAGAGAAATTTCATCAAAATCAATAAATGCAATGGAGGATCTGTGAGTTTGGATGATAACACCATAGCCAAAATATGTGGTAAAGGTATCTTAAGTTTAGATGGAAAAATTCCCACAAAGGATGTATTGTATGTTGAAGGTTTAAAGCACAATTTGTTAAGTGTGAGTCAGATGTGTGACAATGGTTACAAGGTCAAATTTGATTCAGAAGGTTGCAAAATCAGAAGGAATGAAAATATATTTACACAAGGGTTGAGAAATGGCTGCAATTTTTACAACCTTTCTGAAGTAAAAGGTCAAAGCTCTATGATTGGACAAGTTGATGAATGTTGGTTATGGCACAAAATATTGGGCCATATAAAATTTGAAAACTTGGCAAAAGTGAGTTCAAGAGGTTTGGTCAAACATATTCCTAAGGTAACAAAGCTTGCAAACATCATATGCAAAGAGTGCCAACATGGAAAGAAAACAAAGACTAGCTTTCCAACTAAAGAATACTCAACCACTAAACCTTTAAAATTTGTTCACACAGATTTATGTGGACCCACAAGAACAAGAGGATTGAAAGGAGAAAGATAATTTATGTTGCTAATAGATGACTATATAAGGATGACATGGGTAAAATTTCTAAGGGAAAAGTCACAAGAATTTAAGAGATTCAAAGTATTCATAAAGATGGTTGAGAAGGAGATAAGAAGGATGATAAAATGTTTAAGGTCAGACAAAGGAGGAAAATTCACATTTGGTGAATTTCTTGATTACTGTGAGGCACATGGAATTAAGAGACAATATTTGGCACCAAGAACTCCACAACGAAATGGACTGGTAGAGAGAAAGAAGAGAGTTGTGCAGGACATTACTAGAATGATGCTAAAAGAAGCCAGATTAAATGATATGTTTTGGAGAGAATAAATCCACACTATAGTATACATTATGAATAGAGTTCAAATTCGAGTACATAGTGATATTACTCCCTATGAATTATGGTATGATAGAATTACATCTATGAAATACTTTGAAGTAATTGGAAGTAAGTGCTACATCAAAAGAGAAGATGAAAACTTGGGTAAGTTTGAATCAAGAAGCGATGAAGGAATATTTTTAGAATATTCCAATCAAATTAAAGCCTACAAATGCTATAAAAAAATGCTAGACAAGATTGTGGAAAGCATCAATGTGATGATTGATGAAAGTATAAAACATATCAAGTCTGATTAGGACAATGTAGCAAATAATGATGAAGAACCAGAGGAAATTGAAGTTGAGAAGGCCCCTACAAAGTATGTTCAAAAGGACCATCTAGAAGATAAAATGATTGGGGATAAAAATGAAGGAGTTTAGACTAGAAGGAGAATTGCAAAGAACAAAGAACAAGTAAATTTTTCTCTCCTATCACAAATTGAACCAAAAAGTTTTTTTGAAGCCAAAAAGGATGAGAATCGGATAGAAGCTATGGAAGAAGAGTTAAATAAGATTGAAAAGAATAAAAAATGGGAATTGGTACGTAGGCCTCCATGCAAAAATTTGATTGAAACCAAATGGGTGTTTAGAAACAAGCTAAATGAATATGGAACAGTTGTAAGAAACAAGGCAAGATTAGTGTGGAAAGGATATGCACAGGTTGAAGGAATTAATTTTGAGGAAATGTTTGCTCCTGTTGCAAGGTTAGAAGCAATAAGAATGTTCCTTGCATTCTCAGTCTACAAAGGACTCAAAGTGTATCAAATGGATGTCAAGTCTACATTCTTAAATGGAAACCTAAAAGAGGAAGTTTATATTGAATAACCATAAGGTTTTCAACTATCAGAGGATGATGATTACATTTTCATATTGAGAAAGGAATTATATGATTTGAAAAAATCACCTAGAGCATGGTATTCAATATTAGACTAGTACTTGTAGAAACAAGGATTCAAAAAGGGATGTGCAAACAACAACCTATATTTCAAATCTGATAGTGAGCACATGATTATAGTTGTTGTTTATGTTGATGACATCATTTTTTGTGGTAGCAATGATAAAATATGTAAAATATTTTCTACACTCATGCAAGATGAATTTGAGATGTTAATGTTAGGAGAATTTTCATTTTTCCTTGGTTTGCAAATTGTATAAACTGGTAATGGGATACTCATATCTCAAACCAAGTATGCTTAAAAAATTTGGCATGGAAGAAAGTAGAATAGTTAGTACCCCCATGACTACTAGCTACAAGTTGATTAAATTGGATGAGTCACCTTAGGAAAATCAGATAGTGTATAGGTCAATGATTGGAAGCTTTTTGTATTTAATTGCATCAAGGCCATTTACTATGCAAGCACTGTGTCTAGTAGTAAGATTTCAAGTTGCACCTAGAGAGTCACATGTCAGTACTATAAAAATAATTTTTAGATACATCAAGAGTATTGTTGAATATGGGCTATGGTACCCCAAGAGCAAGGATTTCATTCTAACTGCATACACAAATGTTGATTGGGCGAGAATTATGGATGATACGAAAAGAACTGGCGAAGGGGCATTCTTCTTGGGAAGCAAGTTAGTTTCCTAGATGAGCAAGAAACAGTAATCAGTGACTCTATCCACTGCTGAGGCAGAGTATGTGGAAGTAAAAACATGTTGTACTCAAGTTATTTGGATGAAGCAAACACTCAAGGACATTAAGGTAGAATACAAAGAACCATTGTCAATTCTTTGTGATAATTCAAGTGTCATAAACATATCAAAGAATTCGATGATACACTCTAGAACAAAGCACACATCCATTAAGTATCACTTCATATGAGAGAAGGTTGCAAATAAGGAATTCAACATGGAATATGTTCCCACTAAGGAATAGGTAGCTGACATTTTCACCAAGCCTCTTCCCAAGGTATAATTTGAATACCTGAGGCAAAAATTGGGAGTCATTGCTCCCACATCATATCTTTAGTCTCTAGTGATGGAACATATGTCGAGGGGGATTTTCAATAATCTTTCATTCATCCTTGGAAAAATATTGGATAGATCAAGTATGGTATCAGTGGTTTTACAAATTTCTAACGACTTGATGGTTGTATTATCCTAGATTCCCATCTCCTCTTTGAATTTCCTTTCAAAGGGAGAGAAATGTGTTAGGGGGAGTCTACCCTTTTCCATTGATGTCAAAGGGGGAGAAAGTATGGAAATACTCAAGTATCTAAGAAAGGGGGAGAAGATAATGAACAAATTATTAGGATGAGAACACCAAAGGGGGAGCATTGCTTTATGTGTCCAATTGGTGCAGAACTCAAATAGTTACAGATCTCAATTGATTTCAGTTGGTATCAGACCATTTTAACTGATTAGTATGGGCGTTTAGTTTTGCCATAAATGCTAAAGGGGGATATTTTTTGCATATGGTTGTCATTGATGTCAAAATTTAAAATCATGCAAGGGATATTGTTGGCATAATGATAGTGGATGAGTATGATAGTAGTGGATCGGATGGAAAATTAGATGGCAGATTCAAACTAGGTTTCTTGAGAGCTTTCCAGTAAGGTATTGTGCAAGTCTTGATGTCAATGTAGATGTCTGTATTAATTTGTTCATGCTCTCAATCTAGGGTTTATTAATTAAACCCCATGTGTACAGGAGTTTACATTCATAGCGTTCAAAATGTTTTATTTCATCATTGACTATGCATCGATGCTTGCAGGCCACATAAGTAATAAATTATGTTATTCATCTCGTGAAGGTGACGGACCCCTTTACCTTATGTTTACCGACCCAAAAAATATTCAGTAGCTTTAATATTTCCTAAATCCCATGAAAATATTTGTTTTTGCAAGATCGACGGTGATGGGTAAGGTGGTATGATTGGACGGTGCCCGCTGTTGGGGATACAAGATCAGTTTTATCATCATAGATCAAAATCTAAGACATCAGTGCCTTAGTGATTTTCATTTTTCACTTCAAAGACACAAAAAACTATACCATAAAGCAGAAACAGGCACAGTAAATCCCCCATTGATCCTCTGAGAAAATTAAATGCTTAACTTATAATAGATTCAACACAAGCATAGATTCAAGAAAATGAATCAGAAAACATGAAAGACAAACACATGGACACACAAATTTACGTGGGGAAAACCTTTTCAGGTTAAAAACCCCACCCTCCAAAACACTCAACTCACTTGTATTATTCGGTAGCCAAAAACAAGTTATAATACAAACACAAAGCTATGCTCTTCAGGAGATTACATCTTGTCCATCTGGAGAAAGAAAGCAACCCAAAAATTATAGAACCTTCACACAATTAGAATGTCTTCAAAAGACATACCATGTAGATTCCCTTCAGCTCCTCAGTTGACTGTCATAGCCAGCCTCATGGCCAACCCAGCCACATGACCTCCACAGGTTCACATCTTTACAGGTTTGAGAGAATGAGCGTTCATGGTTACAATGCCTTAGCATACCGTTCAAACTCACTTAGCCTCTCTCCCTTTGCTCATCGTCATGATCAAACTACACACAAGAAATCTTATACCATGTGCTTACCTATTCAACCCATCCCTTCCAGCAATGGTCATCAGGACAATAAATTATCCTACCTACAAGCTTCGACCATTCCCTGATAACGTGCACTGCATAATAAACAAGCATTGAGCCGTGCAACATTAAATTGGTCTCACATGTCCATCAATATCCATTTAATAATGCAGCTCAATTGCACATCATAAAATAACCATTCAGCCAATGAGATCTCAAAGAACTTGCCATGTGTCATTAAACATTTCATTCATTGCTTTTGACAGTTGTTCAAACCTGTCCAACTCGGTCAACCGAGTTCTGATCTCATCTGAGCTCTTACTGCGCAACCACCGAGCTCCTTTGACCCAACCGCGGTACAACGGTGAGCTCGCTCGAGTTCACCCTCGTCTTCCCTACACTACCACTGCCTCATTCGACTCACCTCGTGGTATGGAAATAAGGCCATCTGGGCTCGCACCTTGACTCCACCGCACTACCACGCCCCTCTTCGAGTCGCCTCATGGTATGGCAATGAGCTCACTCTCAGCCATCCCACACTAACTCTGAGTCAACCGTGCCTTACTGCGGTACAACGGTATCCGTCGGGAAAACCCCTGGCAGTCACACCGCGCTATTGCAAGGGCCGCCAGGCCACCTCGCGGTAGGGCGGTAACTGCCAGGCTAACCGCTGGCGGTCTCACCACAAACACCGCGATGAGAGGAACCACCGCTTGTAGTATGGTGGAAACCATCGAGCCCATCGCTGGCAGTCTCACCACGGACACGACAGTGAGAGGGGCCACCATCTGCGGTATGGTGGTAACCACTGGGCCAGGCCGCTAGCGGCCTTACCGTGCCACCGTGGTGAGAGAACTCACTACATGCGGTAAGGTGGTAACTGACAGCACAGGCTGTAGGTGACCTTACCATGCCACCACGGTGAGTGAACTCACCGTGCATGGTAATATGGTAACCGCTAGACAGACACCGCGGTATCACCAAGAGCAAGCTAGACTGTCGCAACAAAGTGGTAAAGGGAAAAATCAGGAATAAAATGCCTAAGTCCAAGAAGAAACAAGCCATACAGTTGAGGCATAATTTCCCAACACCTGCATACCCCACTAAGATTTCATTAGGGCCTAATTAAAGCCCGCAGGGTTGGTGAGGAATGATGGAGATTAATCCATGGTGGATAGATATTGACCATCGATGAAGATGGTGGAACCTTAAAAAGAATGAAGTGAAGGTGATGATGGTGAATGATGATGTGTGATGACAAGTGGTGGTTGAAGATTTGATTGACAAACCAACTCACGTTGTTGTTGTGAGTTGTGTGGCGATGATGCGAATGACAAATGACAATGGCCTACACACCTCGCAAAGTTTGTGTGGGTCCATTGTCAAAGCTCTAGGGATAGAGGGCTTTGGACATGTGTCTTGATGGACCTCATGTAGAGAAAGCAGTGTATAAAGAGATCTACAATATAGATTATTTGGTGATTGATCTAACAATGATCATCAATTGGTGGAGATCGACAGAGCATGTTTAAAGGTAATTGATTTGATGGCTATTTTTTAAAGATACAATGATGAACAAGATCCAATGGATCATGGCGTGATAAAAGAGATCGATGGCCCAAATTCAAAGATGAAGATTGCAAATGGACAAGTCTGTGTGAACATGGTTTCAATTGGAAATTGACAAAGAGGAGGAAATTAATTGGTCCAAGTGCACCCAACAACCAATACAAATGAAGATTTGATCTTCAAGAAAGCGGAACAAACTACAAAGGTGATCGAGATTAGATCAAATCGAATAATTAGAAGAACACATTGAATGCGTAATGGATTTTAGGGTTTGATAGAAATCTATTTTGAACAAATTCTCTACAATGAAAATTAATGTGGAAGTAGCTCGATGCAAAGCTAGAGCGACAACGAAGATACCTGATAGACTCTATTAGATGAGCTAGATGATAATGCAAGTCTCTAGGTGAATTGGTAGCTCGATGTGAAGTCAACAAGTAAGGTAATCCCTAACATGATGGGCAAGCTGATATGGATGATGGAGTGGATACCGAGGCAGTAATTGTTGGTTTGTGAAGAAGACAATCAAGTATTGTCTAAGTGTTGATTATGTGAGTGAGAAGTGAGTTAGTGCATAGGGTGTTGAACAAAGATGTAAATTGAAAATGCAGTAGAGAAGAGAGTGTAGAACGAATGAGAGTGTAGAGCAAAGGTATATGTTGCTGGGAGTGTAAATACAATAGAAGAGGGTAAGTTTTAGTAAGTGCAACAATTTATTTTATGTATTGATGCATCTTAGGTTAATGTAGAACCATTTATATGCATATTTGAGCTTGTAATGTTGCAAGAGGTTGTAGCCTCATTTGTATTGAGTTGGTGCTTAGAGTAAGGGATTGGCGTCTCTTTGGATTTGTAGCTCCTAAATCAGGGAGTTGGTGCTTCCTTCGGTTGTAGCCCTAAAAAATTGTAACAAATATTTGGATTGTGAGGCTGGATTAGGACAGTAGATCCTAGAAGAATTTCTCACTGTGGTTTTTCCGATCTTGGATTTTCCACGTATATCATGTGTTATGTGATGTGTTGTGTGCTTGATTATATTTATGTATCACATGTTTAATATCTACACATTAAGGGTTAAAAAAAGTAGTCTCTACAAAATGTTTTAAGAGCTAAATTGTAAGATCTACTGATTCACCCCCCCCACCTCAGTAGATTGTTGTGTTCCAACATGCATGAATATTTGTGATCCATATATTTCTAGGTGTTATTCAGTTGGATTATTCTACTTTTTGGTTCTATGCTTGGTTGACTTAAGATATGTGAAGTGTTGAGAAGATTAAAAACTTATTGTGAAGGGAAAGAGGAGTTGTTATAGGTCCATGCTGACCTATATTGCTTATGTTGTGAGTGAGAAAGAATTTTGATTTGAATTGGGTGCCGACAAGGCATATTTTGCATAATTTGAGGCTACATCTAATTAGGTTGACCTAATTGATGTTTGTGATGAAGAATAATATATATACAAGGCTGAGTTGAGTTGTCAAGGAGATAGACTATGATGATATATGATCTGAATGCAAGCAATGATGTTCATATTATAGAGTTATGTGAATAAGATATGAGCATTAAGTGATTAATGTGTGAGATAGAGTAGATCAAGGACTAGTAATATTAATTGATTGTTGTATGTAATGAGCTTCAAAGGAACTAAAATCAACATAAGTTAGATGCATTTCTATTAGTTCAAACTTTGGCTATGAAGCCACTTCTATTGTATCTTTATTTGCTCTGTGAATAGTGAGTTTAGTTGGACAATGAGTCCTCCTAGTAATGATTCTTTCTGTAATATCATATAATTAGTTATAACATATTGCTAGTTAATCCTCACCGTGTTTTTTCCCTTCTTGGGTTTTCCACATAAAAATCTTGGTGTTCATGTGTTTTGTGTGTTATGGGTTATTTCTACTTGCATTCCATATAATTGTTAAGTATGCTTTGTAAATTGTATGGTTGATAATTAGATGGTTCAATAGAATACTGATTCACCCCCCTCAGTATTTTGTGTTCAATAATTGGTATCAGATCTTGGTTCCTTGGAAGAAGCTTGACTGCTTTGGGAAGATCTTGGAAATTGAATACATGGCTCCAAAAGAATTTCCTACTAATGGGTACACAAAAGAAGACTAAATATTTGACAAAGATGGAGAACTCAAGGTTTCTCTTGAAGAACTAGACAAAATTAAAGATGAAAACATAGATCTGACCAAAAATATCAAAGAAGCAAATGATTGCATCAAAAGAATGAGGGAACAAATCAAAAAAATCAGAGAAAGACATAAGGAGGTCAATGAACAATTGAAACAAGCAAATGAGAACATTATTAGGCTGAAAGTGCAAGTGAAAGAGAAGAAAATAATTAGGGAATGTTTGAATGCAATGGTAAAAAGAAAGACTGATGAATGCACAATACTTGAATAAGAAGTGGTAAATCTAAGATTAGATCTGGAAAAAGAAAGAATTCATGAGGAAAAATTCAAAACAAGATCTATAATTCTTGATGAACTAATTGCAGGTCATAAAGCATCTAGAGACAAAGGAGGTTTGGTACTTGAAAAGGAGAAATCTCAAAGGATAAGATATCTAATGCAATCAAGATCAGTGAACCAAAGAAATTTGAAGGCAAGAAGAACAATGATATGTTCCAAAAATAAAGAAGCAATGCTAGAAGATCCTCTATCAGACAAACAAATGCTCAAAGGTACTCATATTTTAATGGTAATTTTCTATTTTTGCAATAAATTTAGACATAGAAGAATGGCATATAGAAGCAAAATGAATCAGAATGTTCCATCCTTTATTGGACAATGTTTTACATTCAAAATATTTGGGCATAGAGCAAGTGAATGCAAAAGATAAATGATGAATGCATATAACAGTGGTAGAATGATTCAATCCTTTAATGGATAGTGCTATACATGTGTTATGGATTTGAACATAAGGCTAACCAATGCAAATCTAGAACGAATGAAAGGAATAATGCTCAAAAAAATATCATATGCAACAATTGCAGTAGACCTAGACATATTGATAGATTTTGCAAAAATAGAAATTCAAGGGACAATCCAACAAAGAGAAATGAACAAGTTAAAAAGATCGATCCAACTGAAGTAAGGAAGGAAATGGAAAATATTTGGAGAAAGAAAGAAGAGCTTGAAAACAAGGAAGAATCAAAGATCACAAATGAATCTATACCAACGTCTGGTGTAGATGATTCCTCCAAAAATTGAACCTAGGCATTGGCTTTGGGGGAGCAATAACTAAAAATAATATACCCCCTATTGATATGAGGTGTCATGGATTGAAACAAAGATATGAGATGGAGATGGATATTTTGGATCTATTGAAGAAAAGTCTAGAAGAAAATATGCAAATGCGGAGATTCATGGAGCAATCTAAGGTTTGTTGTTGCAAAAAGAAGGTTTAATCAACTTTAGTGCTTGGTGAATTAAATGTGGAGTAGGGTAGAATCAAAATGATTACATACCTATCCCTTGTTGATTTAATTTCAATTTTATGCAATTGAAGTGAGCAGTGTGAGTTGAAGCGAATTCAAGAGTTTGAAGGTGATTTGAGAAGCAGAGTATCTGAACCTTAATCTCGATTGAGCAAGAAAAAGGTATTTATCATTATTTGAAGAATTTGTTTTTTGAAGCATTTAAATTCAAGATGGAAACAACTACAGTGGTTAATGTGACTGAGAAACCCCAACCCAAATTCAAGAAATATCTAATTAAATTATTTAAGAATGACCTGCTAGTAGAATTATCGAGTATACCATACATGGTTTTACCTACTAAGGATTTTAGGGCATATATTCATGCAAAAATGGAAGAGTACAACCATGTGAAACTTATAGATCTATGGAAAACACATTTGATTAGAGATGATTTCAATATTAAGTCTGAATATGAAAACATGGTAAAGAATGTTTGGCAGTTGTTTCCATGCTTTACCCATGATGATGAAATCAAGTATGTGACAATAGCACTAAGCAGAGTGCATGATAAATTCTTGTGGACTAATATGCCTAGATTGATAAATAAAAAAGTCATAAGGGAGGTTACTAGACTATGTGACACCGAGATAGTACCTGTGTTCAAATACATAGAGAATAAGGATGTAATGGAGCTTCTAGAAGCCACATTTGACCAAAGGGATATCACTATAAACACCACAAGGAATCCAACAGTAAAATATTTTGCTATGGTTATTGGCTACAAAATTTACTACATTAACAGAGAGAATTTTGTGTCCGTAACAAAAATTCATGTAGCTCATGAAATGATAGAAAAAGGAAAAGATTATGACTTGTGTGAGTTTTTCTAGCAATAAATATTTGATAATTTTAAGTAGACTAAGGATAAGAAATACCCATTCAAATTTGGTTCCTTGGTAGTTTTCTTGTTATTCTATTTTCCGAAGGAGCTTCCAGGAAGAAGCAATATTATATGGACAAAGGATAGACTTGTAACCCATCAAATATCTGAATATCTACACAAACCTTGGAGATATGAAAGCACAAGATGAGGCACGCACTAATTTATTTGTAGTATTTTAGAAAAGAATGCATGAAATGGAAAGGATCCCTAAGTTTGTTATGGAGAAATATTGAGATATTAAATTTTTGGCTAAAACTGATGAATGTATCATTGAAGCTATGGAACCTAGAACTATTTGGATACAACCAGTTGGATATGAAGTCGTTGGAAATTAAATTGATGGCTATGTTGTGTTATTGAACAGTCCTAAAGACCCTACTCAACAAATACATGGTACTTATGAAGATAAATCCATGAAAGTACATGCGGAAATGAGAAAGCCTGAGATAAAAAGAAATGTGGATAAAATGGTACACAAAAAATTCAAGGATAAATGAATCTCAAATGAATAAATAAGAGTGTTAAGAGAACCTGCACCAAGAGAATTGATCACAACTAGTGGATCCCCTAGACCTAGAATATCTAGAAGAACTGCATCCACTATTTCCCCTAGTTTTCAAAAACCATTTGAATCTGTTTCTACCTCCAATAGAACAAAAAGAATGGAGACCGATGCTCCAACTATGGAAGAACTTGAGGTGGAAGAGGTCACAAGACCTGGAAAGAGAATATAGACTATTCCGATAGCTTCTACTACTGCTACATCAAAGAGTACAAAAGAGAAAGCTAGAAGAGAAAAAGGACTTAAGTGTAGAGTCTGAAGAAGAAGAAGAAGAGGATGAGGATTCCCAATTGATTTTGAAAAGGAAAGGCATATATTCAAAGAGACAAAGACTAGATATTTTTGATAATTCAAATGAAGAGGAAGTAGAAAAATAAAAAAAGCCTTTTAGGAACATGTACACAAGTAGGTGAAGTAAAAGAAGAAAAATAAATCAGATAGAATTGAACTAGAGAAGAAAAATAAGATATCTCTTGAAAGATAGTGTATTCCAATGAAGTTGGACTCACTATTCAAGGGTATTTTTCTTCATGAGATGCTAGAAGAAACAACTGCAATATACAAAAAGAAAAATGAGGAAAACAGAGCCACAATAATAGAAGCAATCATAAAATTCATTGTCACAGTTGAGGCTGATATGGAGAACATTAGGAAGAAAGTTCCTGATGATGTATGGAAAATATTACTGGAGAGAAGAAGAGAAGAAAATTAAAGGGAAGAAAATATCATATCATATGTTGCGGAGAAAATTGGTTTCTCATTATCTAATGCTGACAAGGCCACTCTGGCCCAAGTGCTTAATGAAGAATTCAAAACAAAGAGAAGATTCACACTCCTAATGGGAAGTGATCAAGATCAAATTGATTGAGTATAGAAGGAGACAAAAGATAAAGTTACTAATATAGCCTAGAAATGTGGAATGATTTATATTTCCTCTAGCAGTAAGAACCAAGATTCAAAAATTGAGGGCACAGGGGCTACTGATACAAAAGAAATTCTCGATAATATTCCTCTGGATACAAATGAATCCATACAATAATTTGTTGAAGATGAATATGTTTTTGGGACAAAAAAGGAAATTGAAAAAGATGGCACTTCTATTCCTCTAGTAACTCAGGAGAATGCAGATCAAGGCCACCCAAAGATACCTGTTCCTCTGATAGATAAAGGGAAAAACATTGGTGAAGGTGAGAAGCATGGTGAGCTAAGGCATGAGGATGAAGAGAGTTAGGAAGGAGTGAATGATGGTGAAAAGGAAGGAGAAGGAGATAAAAAGGAAGACAAGGAGCAAGGAGAGAAGGACAAATACACATACAATATTTCCGATGAGGAAGAAGAAAGAAGAAGAGAAGTTTGATACCAGAAATAATGAAGAAGCTAAGAAGTCCAAGGATTTATCCAAGCCCTTCGATGAATTATCCTTTGAGAATACACTTGGATTTCTATCTAAAAATTAAAGGTTCAACCAATTGTTTCTTCTTATTTTTTGTAGCTACACATGCAATAAGGTAATGTTGATCTAGATAAGATATCTCTTATACACAAGTTGCAATTGAGTGATGTGTTTAGTGCATCAACATGAAAATAAATGATTGAAACACATCAAAAGAGTAGTGAATTGATAGACAAGGCATTAAAAGTGTTACAAGAGATCATTTCAGGGATGAGTTTTGATACATCTCTGCCTGTGGTGGAGAACTTCAAATTGCTATTTAATTCCTTTAAGGAATATGCCTTTGAGATGAAAAGACAAGTTGAAACAAAGGTTGAGAAAAGGATTATAAAAAAGAAGCTAATGGGTATTACAGAAAAATGTGCATTTGCACATACAAAAGTTGGAGAATGCTTGAAGGAAGTGCTAGCTTGAAAGGAAGGTGCAAAGGAATTTTTTTATATTGCATGAAGTAGCTAGATGCTACTCAAGGAATAAAATATAAGATGGAATCAATTGAGTCTCAAATAGCTAATGCATCAAAATCCTATGATATGACACTAGAAAAAGATAATAAAAACTAGATTGCTATAGTAGACTTGCATGAAAAATTATTTTCTTTGTAGATTCAGAAGGAAGAAGTGATCAAGCAACTGGTGAAACTAAGGGACTTAGTAAAAATAGAGCACAAACCAATCTCAAGTGCCCTTGGCAATTTCGACAAAGTTTCAAAGATCAATCTTACACGGTCTAGTACTGTAGAAGAATGATAAGAGAATTTGATAGAGCTCGAGTCTCTATATAAAATGCTTGCAACATCAAAGAAGATTTGGGGAAGAAGGAAAATCTTCTTGGCAAACCGTTCTTCAAAAGCTTCAGGAGTCAACATCTTTGGGTTGACAATCTCTATCTTTATGCACATTTTTGGTTTTATGTTTTGACATTTTATTATACATATGTAGATATTTTTAGGAGTTTTTGGTTAGCTTCCGAAGGGTGAGCCAGTTCAGTTTGTATATTTGTGTGTGGGTCAACATCCTTTGTCCTTGATGTCAAATGAGGAGATACAAATGGAGAGATATTTGGAGAGACAACTTTGTTTTGGCACATGTTTCCATCAATGACAAAGGGGGAGATTTTTGAAAGAATGAAGGAGTTTTCCATTAATGAGTTTTCAATGATGACAACACCACACGATGAATCATGGATGTCTACAAAAAAGTTAATTTTGCAAAAGGTCTTTTGGCTATGTGTTTATACCGATAGTTTCATCACACAAGGCCCTCCCGTATTTCAGTTCATATTTGTTTGTCTTTTTAGATCTACTCTTACAATTATAGCATGTTGCTCATAGATATCTCTAGCATCTTAGTTCATAATTTTAGTTGTCCTGGTAAAGTGGTTCAAGAGTTGAAAGTAATAGAAGTTCGATAGATTTGGTTTACATAGTTTTCTGTGTACTAGACCTTACCTAACTATTCTGCATTCCTCCATGGATTTGAGTGAGTTGTTGTGGTTTTGGGAGAAGGTTTATAGGTGTCATTACATTGTATTTTCCAGTTGTCATGACTTTTTGTGATCCGTATATTTCTTGGTGTTAATTATTTGGAGTATTCTACTTTTTGGTTCTATGCTTAGCCGACCTAAGATATGCAATTTTTTGAGAAGATTAAATACTTGTGAAGAGAAAGAGGAGTTGTTATAGTTATAGGTTCATGTTGACCTATATTGTTTATGTTTTGGGTGTGAAAGCATTTTGATTTGAATTGGGTGCTGACAAGGCATGTTTTACATAACTCAGGGCTACATGTAATTAGGTCGACCTAATTGATGTTTATAGTGAAGACTAATATATATACACGGTTGAGTTGAGTTGTCAAAGAGATAGACTATGACGATATATGATCCAAATGCAAGCAGTGATGGGAATATTGCAGAATTATGTGAATAGGTTGTGAGAATTAAGTTAATGATGTGTAAGGACATATCAAAGCAAGGACTGGTAATATGAATTGATTATAATATGTAATGAGCTTCAAAGGAACTGAATTTAGCATAAGTTATATGCATTTCTCTCAGTTTAAACTCTAGCTATGAAGCCACTTCTCTTGTATCTTTCTTTTCTCTATAAATAGTGAGTTCACTTGGACAGTGAGTCTTCCTAGAAGTGATTCTTTCTATAATATCTTATAATCGGTTATAAAATATTGTAAGTTAATCCTCACCGTAGTTTTTCCCTACTTGGGTTTTCCACATAAAAATCTTGGTGTTCTTGTGTTATGTGTCTTATGGGTTATTTTTTCTTACATTCCTTATTTGTTAAGTATGCTTTGAAAATTTTGGATGGTTTAGTAGAATACCGATTCACCCCCCCTCTCAGTATTCCACGTATTCAAACAATTGTCAATCTCTAATTTTCATTATCCGTTATTTTTGAAATTCCTAGTGAAAGCAAGCCAAATTGTGAGGAAGAAACCCTGAGGTAGAACACAAAAGAGGTTGAATTTCAAGCTTATTTTCTCATTGTGCAAGATCAAGTTCCTACATTTTTGTAACACACAAGTTCCCAAACTATTAAAATTAAATTTTTTAGAGATGGATCTCCCAACCTTGAAACTTTTTAACTTGAGCACAAGCTTGAAAATGGGGATTAAGCTTGTACATTAGATCATGTACCAAGATCGAAATCATTCAAAGATTAGAATAATCTTTGCACCCCTTCAAAATAAAAATAAGTATTAATTTTACATGCACTCAACTTGTAGTAATAAGATAAGTGGTCTCAAACAAGATTCTACCTAAGTGTTATGGTTTGTAGATCAATCTTAGGGAGTTTATCATTATTTATAGTGTTGTAACAAGGACTGAAACCTCTTTTTGAGGTAACAAAAATAATAATAGAGCCATTACAAATCTAAAACCAAATCTAATAAATAAAAATAGAAAATACTTTAAAACCCTTGAAATCCAAACAAAAATCGTAGAAATAGAAATAGAAAATACTTTAAAACACTTGAAAATCCAAACCCAAATATTAGAAATAGAAAATACTTCAAAACCCTTCAAAATTATTATACATTATTAACAAAAATAATCATAGAACCATTGCAAATTTACCTACGCCCGTGATTTTAGAAAGTAATGGATAAAAATACATGAAAAACACATGTTTGACATTAAAGAAAGCACTGAAAAATGGGTCATAGCCCTAGTAAGGTCAAAAGAGACCTTACTCACTCCAATACCTTGAAGTCCTAGGAAATTCCAAATCCCTATATTTTTGTTGTGTTGAAAGACACATTTTCTACATCTCCATTGTTTGGTTGAATATTATAGAGCATATTTGAAGTGCAAGTCCACATTTAACCCATCCAAAACATTGTTTCTTGTTATTGCTATGGACATTCGTGGATGTTGGAAAGCACAAAGAATGTGGGAATAAGAGTCGAGGCTAGTGGTAACTACAAAAACTAAATGGAATAGCAAATAGTGAGCACAAGTAGTGAACGTAGCCACAAGAATAACGAAAAATAAAAAATTGTATATCTTACTTTGTCCTTCATGAATGAAACTAGATGTGATGGCTTTATTCATGGTGGATACATAGCCAGAGAAACTTATTGTCATGGAAGAAGTAGCTTGGGGCACAATCCAAGAGCTCAACTAAAGAATGGAAGGACATCAAATTAGGGTTAAGTTGTGTGAGTTTTAGGGATAAGTCATTTAGGGTTAGGTCAATTTATTAATACTAATATTTAATTTAGTAATAGTTTATAGAATTAAATTTGTTTAAGAATACACTAGGACTTGCATCTAAAGGGGGTTTAAAGATTGCATCGACAAAAAACTATATATATGTTAATATTGTAGAGAGTATGTGTTTGTGCATGGATGCACTATAAATTCTAGTTGCATGTGGCTAGATTAAACAAATAATAATAATCTCTAAATAATAGAATGAAATAAACTTAGACAAATCTAGATTTTTTTCCTTAAAGAAATTAAGTATTATCTAATTATGAAATATTTGCATACATATTTAAAATATAAAGAAATACACTTGAAAAAAGAAAGTTGTCATCATATTGACAAAAAACATTGCAAATGGAAATAGAATATTCTCATCCAGTTGTCAAATCAATATTTATTTGGCTTTTATGCGATAAGTGAGATTTTGGAAGCTTTTACTTGATATTTTGTAGGCTTTTACCATTAAACGACAACTGGTATACATTAAATGACATTCAAAACTTGTTTTACAACAACTCAAAAATGGTTTGGAGGCGTGGGACTTGCTTTGAGCTCAAATCTCACACTATATGTAGTCTATTGGCTAAATGTTATTTAAATAACCTTAAGATATTTTGGCTATAGAAATAGTTTAAAATTATTCAATTAATAATGTTATGTTGTATAATTTAATAGTATTGTGTGCTCATATTTAGAAGTCTATATTATGAATTTGAGTGTTTATGTCATTATTTCAAGGAGAAAATGTTCAACTAGTGTTATAAGCAAAATTGATGATGAAATGTGCTAATTGATTATTACAGATAAATGATTGAAAATATGATATTTTTGACATCTTTTCGTCAATACATATTTGAAACATCAAAATTGATGACAATGACTTTAAACTTTAGATATAAACAATCTAAGTAATGGAGAAAATCACTCCAAATATTTTAAAATTGATGACAATGACTTTAAACTTTAGGTGTAAACAATCTAAATAACGGAGAAAATCACTCTAAATATTTTAAAATTATTCAAACTATGTAAGATTTTGAGATGTATTGGGTCTTCTTCCCTAATCTTTTAGTGTTTTATTTACCGCCCAAACCAGAAAAACGTGTTAATCGCGGTCACTTTTAAAACGCAGTTGGGTTTTAACGGCTCATCTTAAAACTTCCGAACTACTTTTAGGGGAATTATGTTCTGCTGCCTTTTCGTATTGTGGGGAAACAAGCGACCAAAAAGAAGGGGTAAAAATTAGGAAAAACATTTTCACCACCTAAAGTGGGAATATCTTTTTGTCTTTCCATCTGCTTTGATTAAGACACTCTAAACAGGCCTTCTATTTGATGGTCCGTGCCCTGTCATTTCAATTTTAGGTTGCTTTTAATATATATATAGATAGATGAGAAAATCATAAAATTGTAGGAGAATATAACAATTTAAAATATATATTTTTTTAAGAGAATATAATAATTTAGAATATATTTTTGGGTTGAATTTTTTTAATAGAAGAATAGATCTCTAAATAAAATATGAGAGATTTTTAAAATTAAATATGAATTTGTACTTATGAATAATGAGTGGATGAGTAGTTTGATAGATTGTAAGAATATTATTTATATAAACTTTTTTTTTTCTTCTTCTGAAAATTCATATCTATGGGTTTAATAAATTATACATATTTTTAACAATCTATAATTTTATTTAAATGTAAATTGAAAGACAATTAAAAGGTCAAATCATTATGAAATTCTCCTATAACATGCAAGTCTCGTTGTCAAATTGCAACCCTACTCTAGGATATAATAGTTGTATGTGCCTCATAAGAAGACAAAAATAACAAAGCCAATACCTAGTGGGGTCTCATGGAAAGGGCTTTTACTTTAAAAATATATTATGTAAAATTTATACTTAAAAAATGTGGAGTAATTATTCTTTAGGAGGATGAGTTGCTAGTTGTGGTAGGAAGTTGTAATTTATAATAGATTCTACAATATTTTAGTATTTTTTTTAATGATACTATTGTCACTTAGGTATTACAACCATGTGATGCATACATTGCATCTTATACTTGCAACATGTATATAATACAACAATGAGAGGTTTTATGAATATGAGACATGATCCACAAATAGCCTCTTAGATTTTAAAGGCCAATTCCTTATACTATTTTGAATGCAATTATCACTAATCGCTTGTAAGAGAAAAGGGAAAAGAGAAAACATGCATGAAAATGAAATCCTAATCTAAGAGAGGTGATGCATCAAGATTAAGATATTTTAATCACTATAAATAGTTAGACACATGAAATAATAATCTACAAAAAACAATTAAAAACATTACCTATAATACAAAGGGAAAGGGTTCATTAAAAAAAAATACAGAAGAAAGACATAATTGAAATAGTCACAACTCTTTGTATTAGTGCTTAGAAATGATATACATTTATATACAAGAAAATGCTTGAAGCCTTAGATATGTGAACAAGGTCTAGATTATAAATATAACAAATAGAAAATGAATGTGATTAAACTTTACAAATAAGGCTATATTCTAAGCTAGAGCATACAAAATTCCATCTTGAACAATGAAAATGGATCTCTTATTTATAGAAAAGAGAGAAAAAAGACCAAACAATTGGTGAGATTAAATGATATATCAAGAGACTAAAGAATTGTCTCTAAAATGTTCTTAATTATGTTCATACTACTCCTTTGACTCACTAGAGAAATTCCTACATATATGTACAGTCCAAAACATGATTCACTACTACTGTGCACAAATCATAGATAGATATTTATGCACATACATTGCATACATTGGATTTAATTTTTGATATAAAACTCCTACTCACATGACAAAAGAAAGTAAAAGAATAAAGAATGTGAGGAACTACCCTCTTCACATGGAAGTAGTTCCTAATGAGTGAAATTGAGTTTGTATTGAGTTGCAATAGTTCTTGAGGGATTACTTTCATTATAATGAAATAATTCTTGATGGGTGGTAGCAATGTTAAGTTGGGCACATGGTATTGGTGTTATGCATAGTATTTTTAATTTACAAAGTCATTCTCAAGTGTGTTGTTTGCAAAAATGGTTTATATCTCAAAGAGAGCTCAATAAATTCTAGTTCAATGGCTAACAAATATCTATTTCTCTATTTGATCCTTTCAAGTGCTTCTTTTTGTTTGATGACCTCAAAAAGTGTAGGAGGTGACAATGATTCCTGTAGCTCACTTAGATGAAATTATATCAAATCTACCTTTACTCATAGACACATACATGCTTGAAACGATGGGATTCATTTGAGTCAATAAATTGTAGGAAAAGGTTTATTTGATGCCTTGTTGTGCTTATGTAGTGTAATGTAGGGAATTTGACTCTAATAAATGGAAAACTAGGTTCCTTTGAGAGTAAATTTTGTTGCATACACTTGTATACATTTAACTAGATAAAATGCGTAAAATGAATGAATTGGTGAAAATATACGAAAATGAGAGTAAATAAAATGTGATAACTACCAGAATGAAAAATATAGATAATAAGGAACATGCGGTTGAAACTCGAAAGTCTCAACCAAGAACACTAACACATAACATCTACATCATCACACCATGGTGTTGTCTTATACTAGTCACACAAAAAACTCATAAAATGCATGAGACGAGTTCCAAAATCTACCTAACTTGTAAGCACAATAAGATAAGAATTTTTTTGAGCTATTTGGGAGTTTTCCTCACTCACTCCCCTACTTTGGTGTTTCCACCTCCACAACAACCAAGATAGAGAGATAAAAAAGATAAATAGATAGATAAAATGATAAATGATTTGATAAGGGATGTGATAAATCCCCAAGATGCTAAAAAATACAAGACAAAAATAATGATATTACTTGAAAGGCTTGATGAAGCCAAAGAGATGAAAAGAGAGATAAAATAATATTGTGAGATAGCTTGAGAGTGTGTTGTAGAAGAGTTGTGTGGCCTTGAGAGCACAAGAGAGAGAGAGTGAGCTAAGGGAGTTTCCAAATGAAAGATTAGATTCAAAATTAAAAATAGGAGGGAAGAGAAAGGCGCCATCGAGCTTTTATGAATCATTTCAAGCCATTTTCATAGACCTAAAAGGTGACAAGTAAAAACATGCTCAGAAATGACCTTTAAATGAAAAATTATCCTGAGATGCTAGCACTAGGCACAAACATTCATGCTAGGTGATAGTGTCTAGAAAAATTATGCTAAAAAATGATAAGGGACTGGAGAAACTTAAGAGAAACACAAAAGTGACACAAAAAGGTGATTGTTGAAAAGAAGGCTCGAGCATCTTATGAGGTAAAAAGGCTAATGCAAGGGTTGAAATGAGCCTACACAAGCAGTTTGGAAATGAATAAGAAAGTGGACATAGAAGATGATGTGAAATTTCAAAGAGTATGCAATCTACGACACTTCATGTAGTTAGTAGAAATGTGATCCTTTGTATGGTTCTCAATTTATGCTCAAATTTCAAGTTTGTAGTTTGTTGAAATTTTTTGTTGCTTTCTATTTAGATGATTGCATACTATTAATTATATTGGATTTTATGTCTATATTAGTTATTTTGTTGTTTACGACTAAGTATGAATATCTTCAGATTAGATGTAAAATGTCCCAATATTTTCCTTTTCTTTATTTTTTAAATGTTTTTGTACTCATTAGATATATGATGCCAAAATAAAATTCTTAAAATAACATGCATGGAATAAAAGCTATGAAACCATTTTTCTTCTTATTTTTATGTTTAGATGTGCATGCATCTATGTGAATATTTAAAAATTAAATAATGCAAATATCAACAAGCAATGATTCCTTTCCCTTTAACATTTTTAGTGAGATAAACTAATAAAAAAGAGGAAAATACATGTATATATAGGTAATCCTTGAGTGAACTAACTTCTTCATCAATTTGTAAAGTAAAAAAAATATTGCATATGAAAAATATAAATTATTTTTTATTAATTTAAATGTTTGTGTTTAAGTAAAATACTTAATTCTTTTTGAAGAGGTTATTTAATTTATGTTGTGAATTGAATTTTTAATATATTATGGATTTTGTGGATCTATTTTTTTAATATTTTAAAAAAATTTAGAGGAAACATATTGAATATGATGATAAAATATTGAAGGCAAACAAAGGAAGATAAAATCAATACAAATCACAATACCTTCACCTAGAATCTTTGACGAGAGGAAATGGAGTGCACCCTTATTCCATTTGATTTTCTCTTTGATATTGATAGGTGGATTGCTCAATGTTCTAGCATAAACTTGATATGATAATTATAAAATTGATAGACTTGATATGATGAAAATTACAGAATGTAGGAATGATAGCTCAAGATTAAATTCACTAACTAGAAATGAAGGATGAGAGCCTTTAGATATAGAGCCTTGAAGAGGAATAATCAATGGCTAGAAATTATTGGTGATGGATGACCAAGATTGAAGGAGGATTAGCGTTTGGATCAAAGATGTAATATTGTGACAAGTATCACATGATGGATATGATCTAGGTTTAGAATTGAGATAAGGATAAAAATCTTCATGGAAATGACTAGGATTAAGAGGTTAAATCAGATAAATGGATAAGATGAAAAGATAGTTTGACCTTTGGGTAGGTATATAGTTTCAATAAATATAGACAAGGAGTTATTTAGTAATGTCACATGAAATTGCACCCTACTAAACACAAAGTCCAGCATTCCAATGACACAATGGGAAAAACCTCAAGGTGTGGGACCTTTGCACGTATGAGGTTAAATCTACAAAGAAGGTTGGCTTCCTCTTTCAATCCAAGTGCAATGTGTTTGTCAAACCCAAAGCATGAGAACCTACCACTATCCTACTCTAATAGCTCATAGGGAAAAGGGTAGAAGGAATGCATGAATGGGAAATAAAGGTGATACACCGAGATGAAAAGTTGTTTCTTCTTGGCTAAGATTGCACAAAACACGCTGAAGAGGGACTAGTGCACTCTCTAAGATTTCTATTTGGTTGATTCCCAAAGGCAAACATAAAGGTTAAATTTTGAAAAGGTGCTATAAGGAAAAGATATTCTCAAGCAAAAATTGTAAATGAATTAACTCAAACATACATGCATGGAAAGAGAGAAAAAACACTTAGATATGAAGATAATGAACTTACACAAGCATAAAAAAGTTGAGAAGAGGAAATCTTGATCAATTTCATTGATGTAGAGGAAAAAAACCAATCTTTACAATTGCAGAGATGCAAAAATATAAGTCTACCAAAGGAAAACCCTAGAGGAGCCAGAGGATGAACCCTCAAAATGAATACATTTCTTGCCTTCATAGATCAGGCATAACTTGAAACCACAAGCTAAACCCTAACCCTAAACAGGGTTAACAATGAATTCTATATGTGAAAAGATGGAGCCATACCTTGAAAGGTGTGATTAGGGCATTGATCTATTAGGATAGTCAACAAAAAAGCAATAAATGACCATGGGCACCCATAAGATCCACTTGCAGAAGTTAGGGGAGCAATAAATGTCATCCTTGAAGTCATAGAATCAAAAAAATTTGCTTATAAAATGATTCAAGCATTAATGGTGTCGCCTAGAAAAAAACACGTCAAAATCCATGGAAAGGTCAAGGTGTCGGGCCTAAAAAGAAAACTTTGCATCATTAAATGGTCAGTAGGCAAGCAACATCCTATCAAACATTAGACCTCAGGCATCCTTCATACTATATTGGCACTGACGTCGGGCTTCAAAGATTGAGCATGAGGCTTACTGCTTATCACTAAGGAAAAGTGCAAGAGAAAAGGGAAAACACCGACGCCCAAAAGGACTCATCGGTCATTGAAGATTAAGGGGTGTGCTTACCGCTTACCCTGAAATGGTAAATGGTAAAGGGGATGAGTGAACCCCAACACCTGAAAGTAAGTCATCGGGGTCAAGGTTTGGGTAGAGGGTTTATCGCTTGCAAAGAAATAAATAAAGGAGGAAAGGGGAAGTCCGATCCCTGATGCCTAAAAAACAAACACTTGGTTAATTTTTAAAAATCATGTCAAGAATCAAGGATTAGATGACATGCTTACCTCTTACCTTAACAAAGGTAAGAGGTAAAGGGAAAGGTTGAAGTCCAACCCTCAAAAGATCAACACTTTGTTGATTTTTAGAAGGAAGGAATAGGGGGTAGAGGGAAAGGGTTAAGCCCAATGGGTTAAACCCAAAATGCCAAAGGGAGAAATGGAAGGAAAAGGGAGAAGAAGGAGGAGGTTGGGGTGATATAAGAGGGATGCACACAATCAAGAAATTGATAGATTGAAGGTCCAAATTCACAACACTTAGCCACCTTTAGGAATCTTCAAGGAGAATTCATGCAAGATGGCCCATGTAGGGTCTCTTAGATCAGTTATTAATGATGGGTCATCAAAGGGTGGCATGAAATGTAAACATTTATGGATATTTCTATGAGATGATTGCCAACTAATCATGGGATCCAAAGGCCTTATCAGCTCATTAGGAATAAATTCATGAAGGGGATTTACAAAACTTCAATATCTAGGCCTCACAAGGGGAAAAAACATGTGCAGGTTGCACTTGGAGAAAAAAATGAAACTAAAAGCACACATTCCCTTAAGGAGAATGTAGGATGTGCAAGAGAACTTCATGGAAAGAGATATATACAATATGTACATTAAACTAAAAATAAGAAAAATATGTAAATTTTCCTCTATTAAAGATGAACCTTTTGAAGGAGTTGATCTCTCTTAAACCATAGTTACAAACCTCACCTAGCTACAACCACTGAAAATTGATGTCAACATGCATGGGACTGCACAAAATGTCTGCAAGGTGAAGGATCACTTCATTGTAAATTATCCCATTGCATGGGAAGCATATGGTGCAAGTGTTAAACTCATTTGACACTGGTTCCTTAGGTGAACATACAACACCAGGGGTGAATTTTTTTTAATATAGGCCAACATCCAAAAGAAAACCTTTCGTAGAGGGAAGAGAAATCACCTCACCAAAGGATAGGCCAATACTATCACTGCTAACCTCCTCAATGCCTGAACTGAAACAAAAAGAGAAAGTTTCCAACTCACATGATGATCAAAATATTTGAAACCCCTTTTTTGATCCACATAAGGAATCTATTCTTTATGCACCTCATATGAAAAACTTTGGAGCTCAAGCATATTGTCAAATTGAGCAATGGGAGCATCACTCTCCCAAAAGATGTGTGGCTAATCAATAACTATCAAATTACTTGTATTGATTCACACTTCATTAACACAAACCTCAATTTTTTGAGATACTTCAGATGAAGATCTGAATTCTTCAAGTGGTCTCTCAATTTTGATTTCTTCTTAGCAACCGACTGCAAAAAAATCATACTCTTGGCATGTAATGACTACCACATCCTCTTTTGTTTCCTCACTCTTATGTTGATGCCCTCTTTGATCCTATTTTGGGGGTGAGGGATTAACATCCAAGCTTGAACAAAAAGCTTCTAAATCATCCCAAAAGAGGCCCTCCACCTCAGAACTGTAGACCTCAATAGATAGGGGAGTTTCCTCCACTATAATAGGGGTTAAAAATGTCTGTTGGTGTTATTTCTCCAAAACCGTGGAGTTTTATTCATCCATCAAGTCGGGACAAAGCTTCTTAGAGGCTTATACTGATGGAGGTATATGTGATCTATCCTCTTCATCTTCAATAAAACAAGGAAGGGCATCAAATGAGAGGACTGATTCCTCTACTACATCAATTTTCTTTACCTCTTTAATGCCTTGTTGCTGCAACTAATTATCTTTAGTTATTTCTTGTAGCAGATCAAGACACTCATTGTCTAGAGCACAAGAAGGATCTTCAAGAACAATCTCTTTACTCCTAGCCTGAAACTACTCCTTCCTTCATTCTTATGACCAATTAGGATCCCATATCACAGGTCCACCCTTAAAAAGTGAAATAGCAATAGGGGAAGAAAAACATTCAAAAGGGCATTGAAACTCTTATTGAAGCTCTAGAAGGGGTTTCTCAATAATAGAAAAAGGTTGAGCCTCCTCAAGGATTGGTTCTTGTGAATAATGGAGACTCTAAAAAATTGGGATCTCCAACATAAGAGATCTACTTGGTGGCATAAGAGGTTATAAATGAGTTTCAAGAGGCTAATTAAGATTCTTGAAACTAATTTTTTTTTGCTTGCATACCTCCTACACAATAAGATGTTATAGAACAAATGGAGATGTAATGGAAGTTTCAAGAGGTTTTTTAGGGTTCTTGAAACTTACAAATTTATGTTTTGTTACCTCCTCTTTAGCAGGTTGTTTTGGAACCGATGGAGGTGTTTACTTGAAATTGGGTACATGAGGGGCTACCTGAGTCTCAAGCAATTATGCTAGAGAAAGGGTAGGCCTGATTTTCTCTTTCCTAGCAACAAAATCCTTTGTTGTATACTCCTATCATTTTATTCTTTGTGCCTCCAAATACTACTCATAGCTCCATTGAGATTCTATATTTTTCTATTATGGATAGTGAGCTTGATGGACAATCTCATCCTATTGTGGGAAAAAATATTGTTTCCCTTGATAGGATTGTTTAACCCACTCCTCCAACTGTAGGTCAAACACTTTTGGCCTCCGAATATCATCCAACCTTCTATTGAAATCTTGCAACATGCTTGCAATTTGACTTACACTCATATTAGTAGAAATTTGGGGCTAATTAGGAGGGAAACAAGGCTGATTTAAAAAATGATGAGTCTCTTGGGGTTGCTGATAAGAATATTTGGATGTCCAAGAAGACTATGTTGGAATCTGGGAACACTGAGAGGGGGGGTGAATATGTGTTCTACAATCTTCAACTTTATTATTATGATATTTAAACCATTTCAACATTAAACCAAAGGAAAAATGTTAATACACAAAGAAATCATCCACAACACCATAACACAAGGATTTTTACATGGAAACCCTATTAGGGGAAAAACCACAATGGAGGTCAATCCACAATTTGAGTACGCAAATATAAGTTTTACAAAATGGGAATGCACTTGCATTTAGGCACACTACCAAGAGCTCACTACTCAAAATAAGAAGGCTCACTTCCTTAAAAAATGTTCATATTAAATCCATCTGAAGGGTTGAACTAAAGGATTAGCATATATTAATTCCAAATTACAGTTTTGATTAAGCTCGTCAATCAATTCTTGACCTTCTCTTAGATTTTTCTTTTCTTCTCTGCTCTGCTGCAACTTGCATCACCAATCTAATATGTGCAAATGAAATCGCACAAATGCCCTTCTGAATTTCACATGAAACAGTAATACACTTCACTTCTATCATGATTCAATACCAAAATGATGTAAACAATCGATCTTATATATCTACATCAAAGGATAACATTATCTTTATGTCGGCTTTAACAAAACATATAATATTTTCCAACTGTTGGCTAAATCCACAAATTATTCTCAATGTGTACCATCCAAAGTTGGCCATAGCCTAGTGATGACCTAAATAAACATGTTGGAACACAAAATTTTTTAAGCAATTACTCCTTAAAGATCCACAACGACTATATCCACCAAGTCGTCCTTCTAGCACTGATAAATATAAAATCAATACACCGGATCTCCAAACTCGTACATAAATTGATGCGCCAACACAAAATTCAAGAATAAGGTCTTCCAGATACTCAATGACCTTCCCTCTAATGCACAACATGAACCGATAAGAATATAATGCATATTGATCGACAAACTTAACTTTAACCGGATACCTTGTTCTTCACTCTGACTCCCGGTATGAATAGATGCAGAAGTATGTATCGAATCAATGGCTTAGGTTGCCATCAATGACAACACTAGAAGCCACATTCCAACAATCTCCCCCTTTAGCATTGATGGCAACACTTAGTGAAAAATGACTAAGTGTCAAAACCAATATAAGTACGCTGCCAAACTTTAAAAATCCAAAACATAGCTCCCCCTTAAATTGATAAGGAATTTTTAACTACTCTCTCTCCCCCTTTGACATAAATGAAAATCACGTATTCAATCTCCCCCTTTGAAATATGACCAAAAACTTGTTGATTAAAAAATGATTCAAATTTTGAAAAAGAACAACTGCTACTTGAGTCAAAAGATTATCTTGTGTTTTTCTTTCATCTCTAGAAGAAACTTCTTCCAAGCTTCTACTGCAATCCCAATGATTATGATCATGCTATATTTTCATATGTCCTATTGATAATCTTGTTGAGGGATTCCAGAATAGTGATGGTTTCTTCTATTTTTCTCCTTTCCTCAAAATCTTAATAAGTTGCTCTAGTATGCATTCAGTTAAGTTCTTTACTTTCCAAAAAGTGTCCACAAGCTTGTTTCTGGTGAATTTAACTTTTGTATGCTCAAACTGTAACTCTTGAATCCTTTTCTTGATTGCACCATCCTAATCTTGAAACATATCAAAACTTTGTCAAATCCCATTTAACTCTTTTTCAAATTTCTCCAACTTTTCTTTGTATTTCTCAACTGCATGAGGCCAATGAATGCAATAGTTGTAGATGTTGTTTGTTGTACTTATGTATTGCCTCGGCTCATTCATTTTCCTTTTCAACTTGGTAAGTGATAGCCTGAACTGCTCCCTCAAGTGTAGAATTATTCATTCTTCTTTCTTGTTCTGAGACTCAGAGTCCATTATTTCCTTAATGCATTCAATCATCTCTTTAGGTAGAAACTTCTGCAAACTCTCTATTTTGATCTGGTTGTACACAATATGAGCACCTAGTACACTTAAAATCATATCTTGTTCATATGAAGGTCTGATAGACCACAATTTAGCAATTTTCTATATTCCATCGTCCTCATGAATAATCTGCAATAGTTTTTCTTTGGTTAAATCATCCTCTTGTTCACTTCCTTCTGCATTTTCTTGATCTGGTTCAGCTGATTCCAACTATTTTTCTTGAGTGACCTCAGTTTCCTTATCAGATTCCTCATCTGGAATATCTACAACCACCTGTTCTTTTCCTTTGCCTTCAACTCTTGGATTCTTGCATATCTGAGGAGTACATAAAAAAATTTATTTTGCTTCTCTCTTCTTCTTTTCCATCTCATCGAAGGAGGAACCAACTTCAAGTGCCCTTACCAAAAGTAAAATACAAACTAATCCAAACTTTCCTAGCAAAATTCTAAAGAAACTTGCATATTCTTGATCATAGTTTTCCAAATTATTAGAGTGTTCATAAATCTGCTTGCAAAATGGTTCATTCTCTTTCCATCCAACATTGTTCTTTAGTGGCAAACATTTCATAAAGTACATCACAAGACATGTAATCAAAGTGCCAAACCTAAAAGGATAACTTGTCTCTTTTGTTAATTGCATGTTCTCCATTAGTTGATCCTTTAGCAGTCTGTGCAGGTCAAAGTCCTGATCTTCCATTATCATTTTGTGAGAGATGTAAACTACACCAGCTGAGGTTGCTCCTTCTTTGTTTCTAAAATATATTTTATAGGATACTCCATGCACAATGTACCTTGTTACAAAATCTTTAATTGTCAAAATTATCAATGCCCTTTGATCTCCAATAACTCCAGTTAGGATTTTGACTTATTTGTTTTAGATTGACTTCTTTCTTGATATATCCCCAATTTTGCATAATCCAGTTAGGAATCCAATTACCTCTTTTGAAATATGATAGGGTTTTTCTAGAATTAGAGTGTCATCGTTCAATCTATTCAAGATAAACCTAACAATTTCTATGTTTCCGAAATAGGGGAATTTACTCCAAATGTCCAGAATTTTGTGTTTCACATCTTTCAACCATTTTAATTCATCGAGCGACAATAGGTTTCTTACAAATATAATATTCTCACTGCTAAACTCATCTATATTCACAATTCCTTTGATTTGTTCCATTTTGTGTACTGAACAAGTTCTTCTACCGAGCACCAAATTAAATGGAAATTCCACAAATGAATGAAATACCTAATGGATTTAGAGATTCGCCATTGAATTATCTTCACTCCTTCAAAATTTTGCTATAGGGTGCTCTCCTTCTTCTCTTCTTCAATGCAAAGTGAGAAATGAGGGTTTCAATATGTCTTTTTGTAACTTTGCACACCTAAATTTTGTAATAAATACTTTTTCCCTAGGTGTTTCAGATACCCTGTTTTCTTAGACAACGAGAGAAAAATTCTTCTGCGTACCTTCAATTGATTGAATTTCCTTGTGAATGTTTTTCAAAGTATCTGTAGATCATTAATACAACTTTTGACAATATTTCGCATTTTGGTACCAACTTACAAATAGGGGAAAAATGATTTCTCTTGAAAAACTTCCCCTTAGGCCAATGGCCTAAAATCAATTTCTGGAGGAATTACCAAAAGTAGGTCCCGGTGCAGAACCATTTCCAGCAACAGACTCATTCTTCCTTACCCATGTCTTCTTCATTTGATCTCTTATTTCATCCACAATCACTTTTCCTTTTTCTTTATCATTTTTATGTACATTTATGCCTTTATATACCAAACCTCTTTTATCCACATTTTTGTTTCTACAAAATTTTGCAATGTGACTATATCTGCTGCAATTGTAACACACAATATTTCATTTTCTATACCAATCATTCCATTGATTTCTTCTTGATATGCATTGGTTAGAAATATGCCCAAATCTTCCACAAGTATAACATTCAACATTCTTTCTACTGACAGAGTTGTTTGACATATTTATGCATTCAATCGACTTATGACCAAACTTATTACAACTGAAACATCATCTAGAGAATGACAGACTAATTGAATTTATTTTACTTCTACATTGAGTGGCCATATGACTAGATTTATTGCAAGAAAATCAGTATCCATGAAACTTTTGAGCATTAGGTTGTCTTAGTGGATGCCTTTTTGCTTCGTTCATCAGATTTCCCTACCCCAAATTCCTTTGTCCAGATCTGAAACATTCTCCTTTCTCATATCCAAGGCCTCGCTTGTCATTTACATTATTTTTTCCTTGAGTCAACTCATCAAGCTTAACTGAGCTAATCTTAAACTTCTCCTTGTATTCATTTGCAGTAGCAAGTTCATCCATGAGAATAATAATCTATTTTTCAAGTTCTTCTTCATTGTTTCTGGATTGTTGCATTTCATTTTCTAACTGAATGAATTCTCCATTAATTCTTCTGCATTCATCAGATCTTTCTTTTAAGTACTGAGAAATATTCTCCTCATTCTTCTTACTTTCTTCAATTTCCTTAGTCACCTTCATCACCATAGATTCCATTTCATGCTTTAGGGTAGCATTGTCTCTAGCAAGCTTTTCACATTCTTGAGCTATTTCCTTCAAGGTTTGATTTAGGTGATCATCATCCATGTTTTCACTCTCATTTTTCTTAATTTGATCATATAGATCCTTCCTCTTTTCCCTGGATTTGACAATCTGATCCTTCAATGACTAAATGAATTTCTCAGCATCTTTAAGATTTACTTTCAATTCCCGAACTTCTGCTTTGGACTGATCAAGCCACCAAAAGTTGTTGTTGAAGACTACCCAAGTCCATTACATTCCAAGATCCACCTCAAGTTGTCAAAATCCTTTTGAGGAACTAGGATATTATACGATAATTGGAATCTGGGAACACTGAGAGGAGGGGTGAATTAGTGTTATGCAATCTTCAACTTTATTATTTTGATATTTAAAGAATTTCAACATTAAACTAAAGGAAATATGTAAATACACAAAGCAATCATCCACAGCAACATAACACAAGGATTTTTTACGTGGAAACCTTGTTAGGGGAAAAACCACGGTGGAGGTCAACCCAAAATTTGAGTACTCAAATATAAGTTTTACAAAATGGGAATGCACTTGCATTTAGGCACACTGTCTAGAGCTCACTACTCAAAATAGGAAGGCTCATTGCCTTACAAAATGTTTAGAGTAAATCCATTTGAAGGGTTGAATTTAAGGAACAACATCTATTAATTCCAGATTATAAATCTGGTTAAGATCGTGAGTCGGTTTCTTGACCTTGTGTTAGATTTCGCCCTTTGCTCTTCTCAGCTGCAACTTGCATCACCAATCTAATATGCACAGATGAAATCGCACAACTTCCCTTTTGAAATTTGCATCAAACATTAATACACTTCACTTCTATCATGATTTGATACCAAAATGATATAAACAAGCGATCTTATATATCTACATCAAAGGATAATATTATCTTCATGTTGGCTTTAACAAAACATATAATATTTTCCAATCATCGATTAAATCCACAAATGATTCTTAATGCATACCATCCAAAGTTGGTTATAGCATAGTGAGGACCTAAATAAACATGTTCAAACACAAAAAATTTAAACAACTACTCCTTAGACATCTGCAATGGCTATATCCACCAAGTCATCCTTCTAGCACTGATAAATAGAAAATCAATACATCGGATCTCCAAAATCATACACCGATTGATGTTCCAACACAAAAATCAAGAATAAGGTATTCCAGATACTCAATGACCTTCCCTGAGATGTGCAACATGAACTTGTAAGTAGACAATGCATATTGATTGACATACTTAACTTTAACCGAATACCCTATTCTTCACTCTGACTCCTAGTATGAATAGATGCAAAAGTGCATACCAAATCAATGACTTAGGTTTCCATCAATGACAACACTAGAATCCATATGCCAATAGAATAAATAGGGGGGTGGGTTATAATAATTTTGATAATATTGAGAACCCACAACAACAAGGTTTCGTGGAATGAAAGGGGAGGCATAACTAGCTTGATATGGCTGATTGAGAGGTGCAAAGTTGGCATTTTCATGGTATGGGGGAGTGTACATGTGGTTTCCATTCAAATTTGACATTTTTATGCATGGTAAGAACAAGAAACACTTTGAAATTTTAAAAGGAAAGAAGAGGATTTCCCAACCTAAGATTTTGGGTACATACCAATAGAGTCACCCAAATGATGTTGCAAAGTCAGCAGGTGCTTGTAGAACTGCCTCCAAAGGGTGAAATATTGAAGAAGGCACTAATGGGTCTAGATAATAGTTATTTTTTAGATCTTTTATATATGATCAAAGGAATTACCAAGACATTTTTCCTATAGATATTCATACATTATGCTATCTTTGATACTTACTATGCAAACCCTGAACCTGATTTAAGTATATGGAAATATAATTATGATGTGATGGTTAATGCATGATCTATGAGTGAATATGTATGCATTGTGATTGGATATATATGATTATTCATGGTTTTTAGTATGTATGCATGTTTTATGAACTAATCCCTTACAACCAAAGGATGTATTGTAGCCCGCAACAACTACAACATAAAGCCGCAACCGAAGGAGTTCCTAAAATAGGAAAATAGGGGATTTCCATAATGAACTGAACATGATGACTACAACATGAAGACATTTAATGGAGGAGCTAATGTATCATTATGATGATCAATAAAGTAATCGAAGATGGAAGAATCCTGTTATATTTGAGATTCTAAACATAATTGATTCTGAGTATTCTACATTCCAATCTGTTACAAATAGAGTCATAATCCAATTTGAATTCTTGTTATTGTTAGAAATTGTCTTATTGTTACTGAGTTAGTTTTACCTTCATGGGTAAATAGGATGATGAATGTAAATCATGATTTTGATATGTTTGATAAATAAATGAAATATTGAAATAGGTATTAAGATGTTATTTCTTTGAAGGAGTAATTATGTTTATATTGATGAAGTGAAATGAAATGAATTTGAATTGCAATTTGAATATGTTAATTATTTAATGATGCACGAGGATTTCATGTGAACGACTAACTACCTAAGCAATGTATTAAGTTAGATGCAATTATGGGTTCACACCTCCAGAAGGGAGGGGAAGTATCACTTAGGAGAAGGATTTGATCTGGTAACCATTAATAAGCCAATATTGAGCTATCAAACACACTCACATTCCAATTTGGTCTACTTGAGTCGGGTTAGTCCACGAATCGGGTAAGTTCCTTTGGTCATAGTATTGACTTATTGGAATGGTTGGATAATCATCCTTGATTAAGATAGGTTGTTTCTTTGGATTAAATTATGTGATTGAATCTCTAGATATAATATATGTTCTTCTTTGTGTGCTAATTGATGAAGTATATGAGTATATATACTGAAGCATGGATGTTAAAATAATGCTATATATAATTATATAATATATACATATATTAATGTATATATGTTGTTACGTTTATGTAGCGTATGATCATATATATATTAATATTCGTATATGTGTATATATATGTGTATGTGTGATAATTGACGAGGAAATGATATATATTTAATATATACTTATATATATATATATATATAAATGTGTGTATGCATTGACGAAAACATAACATCCATACAAATATATTAATATGTATATACATATGTATATATGTATATATACACATGCAATATTATTTTTTGGAATAAGTAAACATGGGTATATGCATTCAAATATTGAATGATTCATTTTATAACTTGTAAGTTGGTATATATATACATATATATAGTAATTTTATACATATATATGTATATAAACACATATTATATATATATATTTATTATATACATTATATAATGTTTGATAGCACTAGATTGTTGTCTAAAGTGTATAGTATATGAGTGGGCACATAAAAAAATAGCATTGCTTATAGTTTTAATGTTGTATAAGCCACCGAGGTAGTGCATTATTATAGCGCATGGCATGGAAATAGCACATTGATTAATAAACTTGCATAGAAAATTAAAGTGTTGAATATGAGTTTCAAGGGCAATGTTATGTCAATGCATGAAATAAGGATTGGGGCACAAAAAATCAAGGTAAATGCAAAGCATAATTATACAAAAAATATGATGTATAGAGTAGAATATGATATGTGGAAATGATTGCAAGACATAGTCAAAAGTATTGAAGACAATCTGAATGCATTATCAGCTTTGACTTGGTCTTTTATCTATTAACACCAATCAACATGTAAGAATTTTATGTGGCACCAAATTATGAATAATTGCATTACTTCAGAAGTTTGTTTTAAGAGCTTTGTCCAATGATGGAAGCCAATTTGAATGGTAGAATAAGTTAATTAGAAGTTGGCATTGAAAGAGTCAACTTGTGTGAGAATTTACCTTGCATATCTAAATTGTATTCTTGTTGTCCATGGATGAAGCGACTTGCTATGCTATTTTTTTGAGTCTTAAGTTTGAAATCTATCACATTTTATTTACTATGTTGAGTCAAATCAAATGAGGAGAAGTGTCGATTAATTTACCTTGTTTCTAGCATGTATATGCTTATTTTTGTATATAGATAGAGGAAATTTTACCTCAAAGGGACACTAGCTACATTCTTCTATTATTTTCTGAGAGTTTCTCTATTCTTTTGAGTTTTTTGAGAGATTTCAGATAGAGATTTGTAAGAGTTTTAGTGAGATATTTTGTGAGAATGTTGGGAAGAACATTTTGGAGAGAAATAGTGATAGTTGCTAAAGTTGCAAGATGATTGTGGAAGAGGGATAAGTTGGGAACCTAGTTTATTCAATTAGAGCTTTGTGTAAATAGTCATGCTAGTTTCTATACCTTTGTTATTTATATCAGAAAGGCTAAATAGATTTGAATAATATGTTATAAATGAATAGTATGAATAAGTTGTGATACTCGATTATGTTTGAATGTTCTTGGTTATTACTTGCTTGATGGAACCTATCTAATAGGTTAAAGATTTTATATACCCTATATGGGATTTTATATGATGCGTTTCTTTATGGAATTTGCATAATTAGTCTATACTAGCATATATTGAAATGAGATAAATGAATTACATCAATATCTTGGGGGAATAACTTGAATTCGTTAGCTAAAATGCAAGGAAAACCTTGGAAATGATAAGGCTAGAAACACAATGATAGTGATGGTTTGAAAGATGTGTCATCATTGATAGGATATGACATCATGCGAACCTTATTGTTAGTCTATGCTGGAATGGTCATTAGATTGTTGCTTTACTTGATTATTGATTGAAACCCTAGGTTGAGAATAACCTACTAGATTGGGTTGATTATTTTATCTTTGTTTTAAACATATAGGATGAGAATAACCTGCATGATCAAACTGATCTTTGATTGCTAGTATTATCCTGGGATTAGGGTAAACTAAGGATAAGGTTAACCTATGTGATTAAGTTGATCAATTGAGTTTGTGAATTACTATTTCATTGGAGCCATAGGTAGAATTACCCTACCAATTTGGTTGTTTTATACTCTTGACATGAAGTCATTTTATTGACGCGAATCTACTTTTAGAATAACCTTTTATTGATATGATTATTCTTTTGATTGAGGTCATTTATTTTTGAGGTCATAACTTTGAACTAAGGTCATTTATAGACGAGGATATACTTATGAAACATTTATTGATGTGATATATTCTTTATTGGAGTCATTTAATGATGATTATTTATTCTATGATAAAATTAAGCTTATGTAACTATATTTTAGATTATGAAGTTATTTTTTACGAAGATGTTTGTAAGTTAGAGCCATGAGGAGTTCATAGGTTAATCTTGGGGTTAGGATAACCCAATGAAGGTAATATATTATATATACTATTAAGCACTTCAATAGAGTGGAGTTTGTATAGCTAAATCTAGATTTGAATTGGTAGGTTATGGAAACTCATGTTTTACCTATTAGAAGAGAAATAGTGAACTTAGTGTATATAGGTTATTCCTGGGGTTAAAGATTACCCAATGGAGGGAATTTCCTATGCCTAGAATATGAATAGTCTTAACAAAGTTGAGATAGAATGGTGGATGAGCATGTGAAATCCATTTTGAGTTAGGGGTGATGAATACTTTGGCCAAAGTGGTGTAATTCGCCACTAGTTACAATTTCAGTTCACTATGTTACCTTCTAGTCTGAGATTGTCATATAGGCAGAATATAGATAAGTTGTATGGTAAAGTTCTAGTTATGTAGGACACACCACTAGCTCAGGATTGGCTAATATTTTGAGGTTTATAGACCAAAATATTTTTTTAAGGGTAGGGTCATCTTCCCATATGTGGTAGATGTGCAAGGGACCGTAGTAAGTCTAAGGATGACATAAAATTTCTTGACTGATGCTTCTCTTAGTCAGCGAGCGAAGATTTGAAAGGGGATTTCCTAGATCATTTGTATTTCTAGTTCCAATGGAGCTCAGATGAGCTAGGTATGTATCTTGTATCTATTTCTATGAAAGGATGGAAAATTTATTTTGTATCATGTTTACAAAATCATTTCTTTGGAAAGATTGTAACATTTTGTTGAATTAAATCAAAATGATGAATTATTGCTATATCATAATGCAATGAAATGGAAGTTTGGAATAGTGTATATTTCAAATGTGCATGATATCTCTATTTTAAAGAGAAAAATATTGTTTCTATGTGATGGCATCACGAAGTATTTCACTTATAGTTAAAATATTGAAAATTCTTTGGAGTAGAACAATGGGCATGTTACACTTATTTTTTAATTTCATTTAGAGTTAACTGAATATTTATCACCCTTTGAAATCTAGGGAGTGGTCATTAAAGGTTTTAGTTTAGAGTCTTAATTTGAATTAAACTCCCTCGTACCTATATGTACAACACATTGGTTGAGTCTTAAGTTAGCTAGTCAAGTTTTAGTAGTTATAAGATACTCTTTAGTTTTCAGTTGAAGTACCAACTATGTTTATTCTACAATGATGATTTCATGAATAATATATTTGATCAAAATCTTATGTGATATTATACATTTGTGCAATGATGAATTTGAGTTACTATGATTAAGTTGGATCTTAAGAGCTAGATTTGGTTTAGATTAAGTGAAGACAACTACTTGAGCAAGGGCCACTCAAGGTAACTATCCTTCACTCCTTTAATTTTAGTTATTTCATTTTGTCTTTAGTTGCTACTTTATAAATGCAAATTGTGTTAGCAAATATTTTTTTTTTCACTTTTTAATGGATGCATAAACAATCTTTCTTTCATAGTCATATTATAATTACTAGAGTTATTGTACTCTAGAGTGTAGAATAGGTTTAATCATTAGTTTAATTAGTTTCCAACATTTACTTTTGAGCAATAGTTAACTATAGTCTTATACTACAGGTACTTGTAGCCACAGGAATATCTTTACTTTCTTTACTATTTTATAGTTTATGATTTTCTAACAATTGTAGTATCTTCACTATATTGTTTTAGGTAGTTTCCAATCTTTGGAAGTACATATAGTTCCAATACCATCAAAATTTTACTAGCTCTAGTGGATAATTCAATGAAGGTCTTTCCAATGTTAAGTGTATTGTTCAGTTAGGTTTTTCCCTCTAAGTTGTGTTATCACCACCAAGTTTAATAGACACTAGTAGGGACTCTACATTTTTAGCACTATTGTCAGGGATGGTGATACTCTTAGAGATTGGTTTCTTTTATTTTTAAGCTTTCCTATTTTAGAATTTTATTTCAATATTAGGCCTGTTAGGTTTAATATTATCAAATACTAGAGCATTCTACTAACATTGTGCAAGATGTGTTGCAATACACAGTCATATCTATTGTATGCGAAGGTAGAAATACTCTTTGGGAAGATTCATCCCATCAACAAGATAACACGCTAGAGAAGATATTGGTGACTACATTTATAAGAGAGGGTAATACTGAAGAATAATCTTCCCTTTCACCAGCATATACTTAGAATACAGAGGGGACCTTCGAAACAATGGGTGATGCAACAATGGATGGTCTACCCGAATATGTGACCTTTGAATTTTGAATTACCAACCAAGAAAGGGCTAATCTACTAAATAATATCCATCCTTTAGCACTACTATTCTTCTATGGGTTGGTGATTGAAGATCCAAACATATTATTGTTTCAATTTTATGTCCTATGCAAGAGCTATGCCTATACAAATGATGCTAATAAGCTTAATTTATTCCCTGCTACTCTAAAAGATGCTACCTTGAGATGGTTTATGGGATTAGGTAAAGATGTTATTCTAGACTGGGACACCATGAAAACAAAACTCTTGGAGAAATACAAAGATTATTGTAGAGGAGTTGATAGAAGGGATGATATCTTCAAAATTACTTGGAAAGAGGATGAGCCATTGGAAGAATATGTAGAAAGGTTTCAATTTTTCTTGAAGAAAAACCCACAGAATAAGCTCTCACAGGAATCATTGAATCTTGTATTCCTAAGAGGAGTTAATGAAGATTGCATGGATTCCCTCAATATTATTGGGCAAGGTAATGTATCTCAATTAACCTTTGAAGAAATCTATAGGGTTTGTAGAAACTACTCTAGGACCTTCACTAAAAGGTCAAGAGGAGAAAGAACATCCAACATGGGTAAGACATCTAATGAGGTTTCAAGAGTGGAGTTAAGTAACCTACTATCCAATATGAAGGTGTATATCATAAGTCACCTAGCTAATCAATTGGAAACTCTACATATAAATAAGATACAAGCACATGTTGAAGCTATGCTAACTGAATACTGGGCCAATTGTAGACAAAGGAAAGAAAATTGCAAGTGCAAGAGGGTTTCTAGTATTATAGAGGACAAGTAAGAAAAAAATGATTTTCAACCACTTGAAGGAGAATATAGATGGCTATTTTACATTGCTCAAGCAAGGCCATGGTATCCAAGAAAAGGTATGCCACAAGACCCTTTTAATTTCAATACATCTTTTCCTATTGGTAATTAGAATTTATCTACTTGCAATTCTCAACTCTGGTCAAATAATCAAAAGCAACAAAAAAGCCCTCAAAATTGGAAAAAACCCCAGTAAAACTAGAAAAATTATTTGTCACAGCCAAATTTTCAAGCTGTCAATTATAACCCTCAATGGCCATTGGAGCAAAACTAATGGTAGCCATAATGGTAGAAAGATTAACACTAGCAACAACAAAATGTGAATTACCAATAGTTCTTGCTACCTTCTTAGCAACAACAAAAGTCTATCATGCCTAATCTACCAAACACAAAATCTCTACTACCTATACCAACATAATTACCTACCCAACCTACACCTAACCGTAACAACAAGTTTGTCCGATGGGCTTGTGTGAGTGAGGCTATACAATACCCCACTTATGGGGTAGAGGTGAGTGATATCCAACTCAGGTCAGGGAAGACACTAGTTGGACCTTCATTTCCACAAATAACTAAAATGGAGGATGAGGAACCTATAGAAGAAGCTTCAAATAATTCAACTCTAGAACCTAGGTAAAATCAGGTAAACTAGACTATCTCAAGTCCAAAGCCTCCTTTCTCTGAGTATTTAGACATTCAGAAACATCATACCCAACCTGAGACAAACCTATTGGGTCAGCTTAAGGATGTCAGTATCAAGATTCCCCTCATCTAGGCTATCAATGATCTCCCAATCTATACAAAGATTGTGAGGGACCTATGTCTTAAGAAACTAGGAAGAAAGAGGAAGGATCCTTAGTCCATGTCCTAGAAAACATTGTCGATATTATGCTAGGAAATATAACTATCCCTAAATACATAGACATTAGTAGTGGATGTTAAGATTAATGAGGCCCTTATCAAGAATACCTTGATTGACCTAGGGGCAGCAATTAATGTCACAAATAAAGATACAATGTAGTTACTTCAATTAGCTAACCTTATAATACACCAACTATTTTACAGTTGGTAGATATGTCAATAGTAAATCCTAATGGAATCATTGAGGATTTAGTCATCGCCTTAGATTCATGGGAGTACCCTACAAACTTTATAGTCATGTAGCCAAAAGTTAAACTTGCAAGATATCCGCTCATTTTAGGTAGACCATGGTTAGCTACTGTTGATGAATTCATTAGTTGTAGGTCTGAGAATATGATAATATATAATAGAGCTATAACCAAGAAATTGGTTCTCTATCCACCAACCCAACCTCATGAAAACCTTGAGAAAACTATATGGCCTATCTTGGATGAAGATGATCATTAATCACTACAAAATCTCATGATAATAGAACACAACCCCATTGTTAGGAACCAAAAATAAGGATGACTTAATTGACCATATTATACAAAACAATTGTGGTAGGGACCCGTAGCAACAAGACTATCTCTCATGTCTATAGGATCCACTGTAGAACATCATGCCTTCCAATTCATCAAAGAGGTATCTCAACTATTCCATTCCATTTTGCCACAATAGTGTGTTCCCAACATTAGTGGCCTTGATATCTTATTTGTGCAATCAAAATCCAAAACATTAGAAATTATGCCAAGTAAAACCCTAAACATCAACAATAGATTAGCTGAAGAACAACAAACTTCCCTGAACACTATGTTGTAGGCACACACTACAGCCTTTACATGGGACTACCATGATATGAAAGGAATTGATCCAAAAAATTTCATGCATAGAATTTATATAAATGATGGTTTCCAATTAGACAACCCCAAAGGAGAATGAACCCTGCCTTAAGAGAAATAGTCAAGACTTAGTTGCAAAAGCTACTAGGCACAAACTTCATTTATCCCATTTTTGAAAGACAATGGGTCTCACCATTAGTCATTATTCCTAGGAAAGGAGAAAAATGGAGGGTATGTGTGGACTATAGGGAGCTAAACACAACAACTATAAATGATCACTTCCCCCTACCTTTCATTGACCAAGTTCTTGATTACTTAGTAGGGAAAAAATACTTCTCTTTGCTAGATGTGTCTAGTGGCTATAACCAAATAAAAATAGCTCTAGGGGACTAGGACGAGACTGAATTTACATGCCCTTAGGGTACTTACACCTATTTTGTTCTTCCCTTTGGACTATGTAATTCCACAAAAAAATTTCAGAGGGTATTGCTAAGTATATTTTCAGACTATGCTCATGATTCCATGAAAATCTACATGGATGACTTCACTACATATAGAGAAACCTATGAAGATGCACTCAAAAATTTGAAAAAATGTTTTGAAAAGGTGTAAATAACATAACATATCATTGAGTCATGGAAAATGTTTCATCATGATGAATCAAGGTATTGCTCTAGAACACTTCATCCCAAGTGAAGGTATTCAGGTGGACCCCAACAAGATTGAGATCATTTCCACACTTCTTGTGCCACATAAATAAAAATATGTCAGGAGATTCTTGGGCCATGTAGGCTACTATAGGATATTCATCCAATATTTCAAAAACATTGCAGCACCATTATTTGTCCTACTCACCAAGGACATATAATTTTAATAGACTATAGAATGTTAGTGTTCCTTTAAAGCATTTAAGACAACTTTGACACAAGTACCTATCTTAAGATGGACAAATTGGACACTAAATTTCCATATACACATTGATGATTCATATTTTGCAATAGGAATAGTCTTGGGATAGAAATAAGGGAAGAAATAATATTCCATCTACTATATGAGCAAGAATTTGCAAGGAGCTAAGCTTAACTATACATCACTAAGAAAGAGATGTTGGCAGTTGTTTATGCTATCAAAAAATTTAGGCATTATGTAAATAGTTATCAAAGTTTCACACACAAATCATACAACTATAGGATACTTGATTAAAAAACTTGTACTTTGGAGGAGACTAGTTATATGGCTTCTCTTACCACAAGAGTTTTACATAACAATAGTAGATAAGAAAGGGAAAGATAACGTGGCGGAAGATTTTATGTCTAGGTTTCCTACACAAATAGAAGAAGGTGTTGTGGATGACTCTTTTCCAAATGATAATTTATTTTCTCTTATAGTACACACACCATGGTTTTCTGATTATTGAAAACTACCTAGTCATAGGGCAGATTACATCACATTTCTCTCCTAGGGAACAAAGACAGTTGGTGCAAAAAATCTTTCCATATTCTTGGGTAGCGGGTTACTTATTTTACATTGGTCTAAATAATATCATGAGAGGATACATAAGAGAAGATGAGACATTTGATATTCTAAAATATTTTCATGATGAGCCTTGTGGGGCTCACTTTTTAGCCAAAAGGACAACATTTAAGATCTTGACAACATGTTTCTATTGGACAACACTTCACAAGGATTTTGTAAAGTATACCAGAAGTTGTAATAGAGGTCAAAGGATGGGTTAAAAAACAAGGTCAGATGAAATTCCTTTGCATCCATAGATAACATTAGCGCCATTTGACAAATGGGGGCTTGACTTTATTGGACCAATTTCACCAGCCTCTAATAACAAAGAGTATATCTTGGTGTGTACAAACTATTTGAAAAAATGGGTTGAAGTCAAGACATTACAGTTTGCAAGAGATGGGAATCTAGCTAGTTCTTGTATGAAGATATATTTACCAGGTATTGAGTACCTAGAGAAATTGTCCCTAATCAAGGTCCTCAATTTACTTCTAACCTTGTTTATCAGTTGGTTAAAGAATACTCAACAAGACACAAAAAATCCACACCTTATCATCCCCAAGCTAATGGGTAGGTGTAGGTTACAAACAAAGAGATTGAGAATATTCTTACCAAAATAGTCAAATTCACAAAAAGGATTGGGCATCAAGATTATCTGAAGCAATGTGGGCCTACAAAATAACATGGAAAACTACCACAAGTTTCACACCTTATGAGTTATTCTATGGTAGGACAACAATAGATTTAGGAATGGATTTAATAGAAGCACTGAAAGAGAGGTTACACAATCTAAATAGATTGGATGAAATCATAATGGAAGCAATGCATCATACAAAGATCATACAAAAAAGAGGACCGAATGGCACACTCAATTTATAAAGGCTAAAGAGTTCATTGTAGGTGACTGGGATTTAATATAAGATTCCAGGTAAAAAGAAAACAAGGGTAAGTTATAGTCAAGATGGTTGAGACCCTATAAAATTCAACAAGTATTTCCTAATGGAGTGGTTAAGTTACAAACTATCGATGCAGTCAGATTCACATTACTAGTCAATGGACACAGATTGAAGATATATAAACAACCATCTCAAAAAGATGACTTCCTTCTTTCACTGATGCATATATATGGTCAAAATAATGATTCAGATACAAACAATCAGTCATAGGGTAACACCTTAGCAAAAGATACAACCAGTTCTCACAGTATCTCTGTAGATGACCCAAAAATTTCATCTCCTAAGGTTACTTAGGTATAAATTACTATCCCACAATTTTGTGCGTGCACAACACAAGTACTATGATTCAAAATATTCTTCCGAAAATGCTTTGTACTACTAAAGGGACTTGGAGCTTCATGTATTAAAGTTTCTATAATCCAATTGGGCCTTGTTGTAGTAGGGATCCATAGCCTAATACATGTGAATAGTCATAGTATAATTTGGGACCTAATGCAAAAGGTAAACGTAGTGCTTCCTATCAGAGTGTTAAATTTTTTTGCTACATTAATTACGCTCCATAACCTTTCATTTAAATTTTTCTCACACAAGAAACATTAGTACTATCATATTAAGTACATGTAGAATGCTCATTACACCTCACATTTCCAACTTGAATTTGAAATATTCAAGTTTTCACTTCATATCTCACCATCCATATATTTCACTTCACTTTCATTACATGCACCACACTATCATTCATTTACCCATACACTGCAATTTACTCTTGTAAAATTAATATCAAACTATAGATGCTCTACAATTAGCCTCACACACAATACATTTAGTTAATCACATTTGACAAGTACACATACTACACTTCCATCATTAACATGGATTTTGGAAATCTTTCATTATGTATTTACATTAAATTTAGCATGCTATCTATTCATTACATTTATTTCCATAATATTCAATCATACCCTTTGCCTATTTTTCACATGACTTGAAGTAAGGCCACTTCAAACCTTAAGTTGGGGGGGGGGTGTAATATATCACCAGTTTTTCATTTTTTACCACCAAAAACCAAATATAGAAAAAAACATGCAAACCCTTTTTGTCTTAATGATTTTTACACCTATAACCTTTTTTTGTTAATATCAGTTGTCAATTCCCTAAGATCCCATATTTTGAGCTAATTTGAACCTAGTTTAAGCTGAATTAATCTAATATAGAGGAGCAGGGGATGTAACAGTTACAGTTATAGTGGAAAGTGGATGTGAGCATAATAGAGGGTTTGAAGGTGGTTAAGTTGAAATTGAGCTGAGGCAGAGTATTTCACCATGGGAGGTGAAATTATCTGAAGAGAGCCATCAAATCACAAACGGATATTGTAGGACACAATATGTCTTCCCATTTTTACAAGGGTTGGTTGGTTGGATTATTTTCTCAAACTGACAAAATATAATGAAGAAATGACTAGGAAATTTGCAGCCGCATTATAATTTAATGAGGCCAGAGTCAAGGGTTTGAAGGTGGATGCTTCTAAGGGTGGAAATTGCACAAGTTTTAGGACTACCAAGGGTTGGAGCTAAGTTTCTTACTCGAGCAAATGTAGTTGCAGCTAGAGATAAGTTCAGCGAGTCGGGAGAGAACCTTGAATCCTCATCAAAAGGTACCAAAATACTATCGTTTCCATGGGTATGGGCCTCTTATGAATCTTATATCATTAAGTACATTAAATGTGATGGTAGACTATCTCTATTATATACTGTTTATTTCAAATTATTAAGTCATCTCCGTAAAAATGTATTGGTTAATGTTCCCAATTATCTTTACAATTTTCTCAAAAGAATGAGGTCAAAATATGAAAGGAAACTCAATTATTTAGCCTTATCACATTATTTTTTGATAACCTTCTTGGTAAAAACGATTCTTAGGATTCATCACCCTCAAGTTTCTTGGGAGAATTTTGTATCTTGTCAAAACAGTAAGAAACTCCTTGAGGAACCTATAGAGCTAGAGGCCCCAAAATCACCTACTGGATCTATAAGAGAAATCCCTCCTAATTCATCTATGGCTTCACCTACCCACAACCAAGGTGAACTTGAGGAACACAATGAGCAAGATTTACCACATGCAACCTCTATCCAACCTGTAGCACAAGAGATTCCACCTTCCTCTAAAAAACCTAGGACAAGGAAAAGGAGAGGTTGTTCATCCACACCTTCTAAGGTACAAAATAAAAATAAGGATACACAAGAAAGAAAATATACCCCACCTAGGCATTTAGGTTGTTTGAAGAAGAAAGGTGTTATGAGAGGAAGTGTAGATAAACCAGTCGAGGAAACAAGGGACAAAGGACAACATGAAGAAAATGTTATGATGGTTGATATCCAAAATTGAAAGGGAAAGCCTCTGAGAATGTACACATTTCTATAAAAATAAAGTGGTATATATCTACCACCTCTGAGCCAGACTCAGAGGATTATCTTTTTCCAATAATAAAATAAAGAAAACCTAAGTTATCCCTAATGATGAGGGTTATGATTATACAGGGGGTTGTGATGAACAGTTTTTAGAAGAAGAGGAAATTTTTTTAGAGGAAAAAAATGTTAAGGAGCTACAAGAAGCTCTAGAAAGAATTAAAATTCTTGAGGAAATAGTTCAGAATAATGAGAAGAAGGATAAAGAAAGGTAGATAAAGATACAATATTTGGAAGATAAACTACAAACATATGGACATGGGGAAAAATTGGACTTGTTGACACAACTTTCCATGGTCAAAACAAAGAGTAAAGAACTTATAGTTGATAATCATAAGCCCCCTACAACAAAAACCCCTACATATCATACAAATCTACCCCTTGGTTACCAACTATGGAATATTACTCAAGAATTTTCTCAGCAAAGGGAAAAATGAAAAAAGGAAAAGGAAGAAATGATGGCAGAGTATACAAAGATACTGGAGGGTAAGTACATTCAGTTGAGTAAGATAGAGTAAAAGTGGAAGAGTTAGTAGACAAGGATGCCCAAACTGTCAGATGTGGACCCCTAGCCATAAATTATGCCTTATTTCTCTAAGAATTTTTTTTGAGTCTTCAATTCAATAGGTTAATAACCAACCAACCAGTTTCCATGAGCATGAAATATGATTTCCTTAATATGTTTTTTTATTCTACACCAGAGGAGTAGGACCAACTTTGTGAGTACTATCCGCATAACTATGTAGTGTCAGAGGAGACAAAATAGAGCCCCTTGATTTTTGTGTGGGATTTACAAATAAGGGTACTAGCATCCTACTTTAGAAATGAAAGATTTAGGGGTGAAATCATGGAGGAGTATGAGGAGAGAGAATTTTTTTTTGCTTTCCCAGTAGGAAAGGAATCTAAGAACCCTAATGCAATTATAAATGAATGGTTACAACTTATTGAGTACAAAGGAACAAGAGGAAAGATCATGATATTGAGGATGCAATATTACAAAAGAATTTAGAAATTGACAGTTGGATTAATTCATCATTGTTACAAGTATGTGCAAAAAAGATGGGATAATTTGACTCTAGAATTATAGAGGAAGGAGCCACATTCAGTGTACAACTTCATGGTCATGATTGAGAGTGTGCATAGGTATATGAATATTGTTGTTGAAAAGGAACTTAGACGGCTTCCACTAAAATTCCAACCACCAATACTCCTTTATCTAGTGCCACATTGGACAAGAGATAAAATAGAGGAATGTGAGTAGGTTGAACTTACAAGAATGAGGAGATCACTTTCATGTTACAAAGATTTTTACCTGAAGTAGATAATGTTGGCCCCAACATTTTCATTTCACCAAAAGGTTGACTTGTTAATGCTTGATACAACCACTAGAGTTACCATATCCATGGGAGGAAGTTAGTCCATGTTAGGAATCCTAAGGGGAGCAGTAACTATTTTCCAAAAATCTCCCCCTCAATGCAAGATGAGGGGATTCAAACTTGACACTTTTGGCTCTGATACCAATTGTTGGCCCCATAGTTTTCATTGCACCAAAAGGTCAAATTGTTAATTTTTGATACAACCACCATAGTTAACAAATTCATGGGAGGCGGTTAGTCCAGGTCACGAATCTCAAGGGGAGGGCTGACCATTTGCCAATAGATAAAGGGAGTGAACATTGTCATGGATCTTAGAGAAATTACACTGCACTACAACCTCCATCCCTAGTTGATTTTCTTGAGGGAAATAAAAAGGGTAGTTTGGGGGAAATGATGGGTGTAGATAATAGTTAGTGTTTGTAGCTTTTATACATTCTCAAAGAAATTACCAATAAATTTCTCCTATACATATTCATACATTATACTATCTTTGATACTTACTATGCAAACCTTGAACTTGATTTAAGTATATGGAAATATAATTATGATGTGATGGTTAATGCATGATTTATGTGTGAATATGTATGCATTGTGATTGGATATATATTCTTATTCATGGTTGTTACTATGTATGCATGTTTTATGAACTAACCAATTGTAGGTAGAGGAGGTACTATAGCCCGCAACAACTACAACATGAAGTTGCAGTCAAAGGAGTTATTGAAACAACAAAATAGGGGATTTCCAAAATGAACTAAACACGATGACTACAACATGAAGAAATTCAATGGAGGAAATAATGCATCATTATGGAGATCAATAAAGGAACTGAAGAAGGAAGACTCTTGTTATAGTTAAGATTCTAAACAAAACTAATTTTGAGAATTCTATGTTCTATTCTATTATAAATAGAGTCATAATCCAATTTGGATTCTTCTTCTTTTCTAGTTGCATTTAGAGTTAATTGAATCTTTACCACCCTCTAAAATATAGGGAGTGGTCATTAAAGGTTTCAATTTAGAGTCTTACTTTGAATAAAAGTCCCTTGTGCCTATATGTATAACATGTTGGTTGAGTCTTAAGTTAGCTAGTCAATTTTCAATCAATCAATTCTTAGCACTTATAAGATATTGTTCAGTTTGCAGTTGAAATATCAACCATGTTTATTGTGCAATGATGATTTCATGAATAATATCCTTGATCAGAATCTTATGTGATATTATAGATTTGTGCAATGATGAATTTGAGTTACTATGATTAAGTTGGATCTAATTAAGAGCTAGATTTGGTTTAGATTAAGTGAAGACATCTACTTGAGCAAGGGTCACTCAAGGTAACTATCCTTTACTCATTTATTTTTAGTTATTTAATTCTATTTTTAGTTTTTACATTATAAATGAAAGTTGTGTTAGAAGATTCTTTTTTTTCAATCATTAGTGGATGCATGGATAGTATATGTTTCATAGTCATATTGTAATTACTAGATTTGTTGCACTCTAGATTGTAGAATAGGTTTAATCATTAGTTTAGTTAGTTTCCAACATTTACTTCTGAGCAATAGTTAACTATAGTCTTATACTATAGGTACCCGTATCCATAGGAACAACTTTACTTTCTTTATTGTTTTTTAATTTATGATTTTCCAACAAATATAATTGAAAGGAAAAGCAGAGGTGTGGAAATGATTTCCTAACACTAAAACCACAAAGGAGGCGTTCAAAGACCATTTAAAAATAAATAAAACTCTTTAAATGAGAAAATTCAGGGTAACAAGAGTAACATAAATACAAAGATTTCAGAGGTAACACCAGAATTACGTGGGAAAACCCTTTTGGGAAAAAACCCACGACACTGAGAGAAAGACACTTTGTATTACAACAAGCAAAAGATTATATACAAAGTTACAACCCTCACTCTCTGATAGTTAGCTCACAACAACACTTGAGTTTTTATGCACTCATTGTTACAATGCTATTTCGTCATACAGTGTGTAGATACCGAAAATTGGTTTAGGCCTGCGAGCACACATTTGACATAATTTTCTATAGTATATTGTCTTGATTAAATAATGTTAATTATTTAATTACCCCTTTATCATAAATTTTCCAACTATAATTAAATATCTTTATTTAATTATTCATTTAACCTCCTTTATCTATAATTAAATATTTATTATTTAATTATTTATATTATCCTTTTCAAACAGTCAAAATAAATAAATTACTTTATTTATTTAATTAAAGTCTCTTATTTTTGAATGTTGAATTAAATTAACATTTAATTAATATTTGATTATTTATGTCACATTACTCTATCATTCAGTTATCTAAGTCATTCACTCACCTTCTGACACGAGATCTATTTTTAATTCTTCAGTTATCTTTGGATTCAACACCTGTTTATCTCTGCAAGATGACTCTCTGTCACAACTAATCGATTAACTAGTTCTAACTCCTATTTGCATTCAAATGCATTAGTCTTCAATTTCTAACTTTATCTTTTGTATACAGATTCTATTTCTTCTATTTTGGAGATTAAGATCCTGAACTCGTGTTCTAACTCACGTTATACCTTAGTCTCTATCTTTAGTCTTTCCTGAACTCTTGTTCTAACTCGTGTTCTAACTCACCTTCTATCTAAGACAGAACTCACATCACATGGCATTCATCAATCTCGTCCGTTGATCTCTCTTTCAATCTAAGCCGATCATTCAAAAACCCAAAATTTATAAAATGGTCTGTCATTATCATTATTCCTCCCGAAATCATTACTCTTGAAATCATACACTTTTTAGAAGAGACTTATCTTCGATATTTTTCTTAGACACTCGACGAAGTTATACTTGCATTCAAACATAGAAATCTGAGGGCAAGAATACTAGAAAGGCAAAATGGAGAAGAAAAATCAAGATAATTCAAAAGGTTGAACACACATTCGGTGAGAGATTTCTATTAATTTTTTTAGTTTATTTCCTCGTTCTTTGTTGTTTGATTTTAGATTAGGATTAACATTTGTTATTCTAGTTGCAGATTATCCATCTCATCATCATTCGAAAGATACATCTATTTTAATCTACAGTTACATTTGGTGAACTCGATGTGAACATGCTTCAAATCCGTACATATATTTGTCTTTCCATTTTTTCATTTTTCTATTTTTCGTTCTTTTTTTGCAAGTTTTTCGTACGATGCACCACATCTGTTCTATAAAATGACACATCTGTATCAACGAGCCGCATGTGTAAAAAATAGTGACACATCCACCATCACAAACCGCATCCGTGAAGTCATGAATCGCATCCGCCTGTCAACAAAATTTGTGAACCGCATCTGCCTGTCAACAGTTGAACCATATATGTGGCTCCAAAAGTCGCATCTGGCTGGTAAAAATTTTTCACTTTTTTATTGATTTCCATGCATCCATATTTTCAATTTTCGCTTTTTAGGTTGTTTTGATTTTTGCTAATGTTTGTTTCAGTTGTGTTAAGGTGGAATAACAAGTGTTTGCAAGATGAAGCATAGAAGACAATTAAAACCTAAGATAATTTTCTATAGGACGAAAGCCAAAGAACAATAAACTAGTGATAAATTTGCATGTAGGACCTAATGCCTTTGTGTTAATTTATTTATTTAATCAAGCTTTTGTTTGGTAGACATATAATTGTCGTGTGGGTTAAAAAGAATTTTCTATTTGATAGATAGACAATTGTCGTTTGGATTAAAAAGAACCACCGTCTTCTTTGTTTGGTGTTTTGCACGTCTTTGTCACCCTTACGATTCAGTAATCGAAGTATCCTCTCCCCTTGTGCAGTCATACGATCCTAGGTGTAAGAGAAATGGTTACTGACTCTAGAACTTGGGCCTATCTTGGTGGGAAAAAGTACTCACCCCAAGATGACTCAGACCGGTAGCACGCTAAAGCCAAGCAACTTCCAGCGGGTATATAAAAGTGGATTCTTGGGGAAAGCCCAAGAATCATGCACACTATTCTGACGAGCCACATGTGTATCTGTCAGTTGTCGAGCCGTATGTGTATCTGTAAACCACATTTGTCATAGGCAAAACCACAACTGTCAGAAACACCGCTTGCGCTGTCAAAAACCGCATCTGTCAACATTTGAGCCGCAACTGTTTCATGAACCGCATTTTCCTGTCAACATAAAACATCGAAAAAATGCAAACTAAGTCTGAAACATCACCGTCACTATTTTCTTTTGGTTCTTAAGATCAACCTTGGACATAAACTGATAATTTTTTCTCAAAAACCTTACATCATTAGGTGTCGTATACGTCTTAGTTATAGTCAATGTCTTAGTCATAGTCATCCTAAGTTGCATGCATATAGATACTTCCTAGAAAATTGCATATCATTGAATAGGTAACTTTCCTCATCATTGGATATGTTCATGTTCTGATTTGTCATAGGTCATAAAATCTAGTCACTTTAGTCCTATTTGTGAATCTTTCCAGCTCAATAGTCTACTTTGGGATATTCATCTTGTCACCATCTTTGTTCTACAATCAGGTTCCTTGGTCAAATTCAAATCCTCGCAGGCATTTATTCCATAGGTGGTAGGCTATACCCATTTTTGAATCATTTACTATCATATTCTACTCAAAATTTTACATATTGTCCATCCTACCATACGTCATCTTAGTCTACGTCTTTTTAGAAATCATTTTAGCAACATCCATTATTGTCAGAAAATCCATAATTCCATATCATTTTCATTACCATCCACCACCATGTCTTGCGTTCACCTTGATATGCTTGCTAGTCAAGTTGAATACCAATTACTCTGCATGGGCCAATACCAACAAGCCATAGACTTCAAAAGAAAATTTATCCAATCCAAATCGCAATCAACTTCAACCCATGGTCAACTACCCACATATCCCTCTTATCAACAACCCATAAACTCTAGTCTTCCATCCATCTACCCTCATTATCAAGAGTCTCTTAACACAATCCGTGCCATTAATCCATAACAAACATCCATTAATCACCCTTACCTTTACCTTGACAAGGAAAACCAACCTCCCACTAGTCTATTCCAAGCCTCCACATCCTATCCTAGTCCATCATCCCTCAACCCATTCCAAGCCTCCACATCCCATCCTAGTCCATCATCCACTAATCGATTCCTACTCACTCCATCCCAACCTGCATTTAGTCATGCAAATGCATTTATTCATGGTCTCCAAAATCACATCCCATTTCCTACACTTGAGGATACATGTCAAAAACAAAGTCCAAATCATGATATCATGGCTTCACCTTCATGTCAAGATCAACGAAGTCCATCCCATGACCCTATCTTTAGGTCTATCCAAGAATTACTTCTAGATAATCATGGAAACCAAAATACATTTATCCTTGATCGAGATTTCATTACCAATCAAGTCATCCAAGACAAACCTATCTTTGATCAGGACACTACCATTGATCAAGAAATCCAAAACGATTCGCTCATCGACCTTTATGCCATTCATGATCAAACATTTGAGGTTGATCCCACCCAAAATTTGAACACCACCATTTCCCAAAATGAGACACTTGCCTCCTTTGGAAACATAGATGATCTTCCTCCAAAATGAGAGTCTTCTACACTAGACATATTTTCAAATGATCAAGCTATAGCTAAATTCACTAGACTCCATGATAATGACCATAAGGATAGTTTCTACATCGACATGGAAGCATCGATATCTTTTGAAGAACAGTCTGAATCAAAAAATCAAACCAAATATGTTAATCACAAATATATCCAACATGTTAACGAATCTACAACATCTTATTAGATAGGATCATCTATATTTGTCAGAGCAGGATTTCTTGTAGAAGAGAAGATTTCAAGTAACAGTGTCAACATACACAATGATGGGCTAACATCTTGTTTTCAAAACAAAAAATATCCCATTGCAAACATAATCTGTCAGAACATGCAATATCAAGGCAAAGGACTAGGCCTACACGAGCAAGGAATTCAAGAACCCGTACAACTTCTAGAAAATCCTAGACATTAGGGTCTTGGTTATTCATCAGTCAGAGAATCTAATGATGTTAGTGATACCTCCTCAATATTGGGGGAAACTTTATCTAATATAAACATCAAAATGGGGGCCATGAGTAGTTCTTACCATAAGATTTTTTCCAAAACTCCTTCCATCCACACCATAAACCATCATTCCAACATGAATAAATCTTCCATTTGGAACCAACAAAAAGAAAAAAATTATTACAAATCCAGAGTTCAAAATAAAATGTCAAAGACCATCAAAGCAATCAAAAATTTGAGTGGGAAAATGAAGTTAAAATGGATCCCAAAGAAAAATGGATGAAGCAAAGAAAATATTTCAAATCCAAAAGTCAATCAAAATGTGGAGCCACAAGAAAAGAGGACTCCCACATATAATAAATTTCCACCTCCTTCAAAATGGTCATCAAGCAAGGCATATAAAAGTGTTGGTTCCAAACGCTATCCCAATCAAAATTCCAATCTCCACCATCCAACATCCCAAGTTTGGAAAATAATAAGTGATTCATCTAAAATTCTGAACAATCCCCCTACATCTACCATCATCCATCATAATCCAACATCTCGTCTAAAGTCCAAAAATCCCATGTCACAAATCCATCACATCTTGGTAGCAACTCTTTATTGTAAGGACTCTCATGGCACTCTATCACGATGTGTGTATTCTGATAAGGCCAACTCGAGTATCACAAAGGATCACAATGAAATCAATCAATTTTATGCAAGTGCTATGATCCTAACAAGACAAATACTTCATAAAGGTCATTATTGGCATATAATGGCTCCAGTCTCTACATCAACACCATTAATGGATTCAACACAATCAGTGATCATCTAAAGTATCGAGACAATCTTGAAAAAACTGTCACCTTGATGAAAACTTGGCAAACAGGCATCATGGTGACACCCCAAAAATAAAAATAAAATGAAAAAAAAAAAGTAAAGAGAATTTTTTTTCATCCAACAGTGAAAACCTGGCAAACAGGTGCTTTGGATAAGTACCATGATGAAAACCTGGCAAGCAGGTGTCATGTGTAAAATAAATTACCTATGTGGATCATTACACTTGAGGGCAAGTCGTCACATCTCCCATGCCCTTCACATGACATTTCCTATGAAATTTCCATTTATCCATCTAAACCCTATCACTTTCCATCCATTTTCCCACCAACTTTGATCTTGATAAGGACTACAATACAAAAAAAAGGTCATGCTTTGGAATTTTCTTTTGACATGTCTATCTTTTGGTCATACCTTATTCATTAAAAATCATGTCATTACCTTCATAGCCTCCTTTTTATGATTTGACATCGTCCTTGGAGACCAAATGATAACTCTCTAGTCCAAGCCATCCATGTCTCCAATCTTTTACCAAAGCCATCCATTGTCCTTTTATACCTATCATCCATCTTGGTTTTCCTTTTTTATGCTCTAAAGATCCCTCGTCATCCCATCCATTCCTCATCAAGTCATTCCAAATGCAACAATATGGCAACCTGATGCATCATCCAAAACATTCCTTGACTTTGAACCTAGCCCTGCTACAAACTATTATCCTCTTGTCATATCATTGTCATCTTCTTGTTGTTTCAGGATGTGTCCTTCCCACGTCAAACAACGTTGTTGTCATCATCACCTGTCAATTGGTATTCAACTTGGCTGATAGAAAAATCATGCTTGTTCCTGGATTCATGTGCATCAGCATCATTCACATGCATTTATCATGATTTTCATAAAAAAATAAAAAAGTAAAAAAAAATCAGAAAATGTCATGAAAAAAGCCATTTTTTCTTTTCGAAACATGTCAAAAAATCCCAAAAACAACGTCAATCATGTTAGGCCAGTCATGTTAAGTCAGTCATAGTCATAGTCGAATTACGTTACCTCTGCGACTGGGATGTAGGCAAGGCCATCAATCGATGTGCCCCCGAGGCATTAGGTCTGTCAGTCTAGGTTTGTCATGTATCACACACATTAAAATCATGACTCTTTGAACATTCAAAGTCATTGTTCATGTCAAACTACGAAGTCTCTATGTGTACAACGTAGGCAAGGCTAATCAATTGATGAGCTTCTGAGACCACACTAGGTTAGTCTAATAGGGTTCATTCACATTCAATTCACTATCACACACATTGCATATCATTCTCTTAGATGCATGTCTTTAGCCACATTAGGTCAATAGTTTAGGGTATCATCTCATGTCATACACTGTCAATACACACACACACTTTTCATCAGTCAACGAATCAAAAAAAATCATGCACCAACAAGGCAACATCTCAAATAGTCATCAAGTCAATATCAAACACATTGTCAAAGCGATCAACCTATGTCTTACTCAAGATATGTCTTTCTTGTCAACATACGTCATCAAATTTTCACAGTCTTATGTGGCTTATCACTTCAACGTCATCAGGCTCCAATGTCTTATACGACACGTGTCTTTCTGAAACCAGGCTTTGTCATGCCTTATACAGAAGTCACCAAGTCAAAACCATACTCAACGTCTTATGTGGTATGTGTCATTCTCTCACATTACGCTATGTCAAACATCAAACCACCAAACAATCACACAAGATCAAGTTTTGGCGAATACATTTATTTGGCTTTATGACTTTATATCTTATTTTTTCTTATCCTTTTATCGATTTTTGAATTTAGTCCGGTTACTAGCTTTCTCGAGGATGTCCCTTGAAGGATTTAGAGAAGCAAGGATGTCTCAGTATTCTTTTTCTTTGGCTGTTGTCTATCAACTGTCCATTCAAACATTGGTTTTTGAGTCATGTTACTAGTTTCCTCAAGGATATCCTATCAAGGATTTAGAGGAGCAATGACGTCTCATGACCCGTCTTTTATTTGTCTGTTGTTTGTGGTTTGTCTTGACAAAATGACTGGGGCAATTACTGTCCTTAGTATGAGTTAAGACACTCCTTGTCTGTGACTGTTTGTTTTTCACAGATGGATGAATTTGTACACTATGGTCTATCTCATATCATAGTGTGTACTATCCATTTGTGTCATGTCTCGCTCAATGATGATAACAATCAAGCATAGCATACTTGGCACAATATCGAAGATCATATGTTTTCTCAATCTATCAACCTTTGTTATTTTTTACTAATATCTTATAATCATCCATTTTAAAATTTCTCTTGTCCAATTTCAATTCCGTCAACTCCATAGCATTTATGACTATCAAATTGACTTATCGAGAATATTTCCTGATTTTTTTTGAAACTTTCAAAAATTTGTCAATTTTCTCGGGGGGGCATACCTTAACTTGTTTCATGCTAGGGCATGGTCGGGGCATATTTTCTTTGACACAACATCGTACCAACATTGTATCAAAGAGGGGAAAACTGTAGATACCGAAAATTGGTCTAGGCCTGCGAGTACACATTTGACATAATTTTCTATAGTCCGTTGTCTTGATTAAATAATGTTATTTATTTAATTACCCTTTATAACACATATTTCCTCTATTAATTAAATACCCCTTTTTAATTAATTCATTAATTCATAAATAACCTTTATTCAACTTGATCAATTATATTAAAACATATTTATTTAATTATGTTGCGAACTAATTAATTAAACCCCCTTTATCTATCAATTAGATAATTTATTATTTAATTACCCCTTTATCATATTTTTCCAACTATAATTAAATATCTTTATTTAATTATTCATTTAACCTCCTTTATCTATAATTAAATATTTATTATTTAATTATTTATATTATCCTTTTCAAATAGTCAAATTAAATAAATTACTTTATTTAATTAATTAAAGTCTCTTATTTTCAAATGTTGAATTAAATTAACATTTAATTCATATTTCATTATTTATGTCACATTCCTCTATCATTCAGTTATCTAAGTCATTCACTCACCTTTTGACTCGAGATCTATTTTTAGTTCTCCAGTTATCTTCGGATTCAACACCTGTTTATCTCTACGAGAAGACTCTCTGTCACAACTAGTCGATTAACTAGTTCTAACTCATGTTTGCATTTGAATGCATTAGTCTTTTAATTCTAACTTTGTCTTTTGCATACAAAGTCTATTTTTTCTATTTTTGGAGATTAAGATCCTGAACTCGTGTTCTAACTCACGTTCTATCCGAGACATAACTCACATCGCATGGCATTCATCAATCTCATCTATCGATCTCTCTTTCAATCTGAGCCGATCGTTCGAAAACCCAAAATTTATAAAATGGCCTGTCATTATCATTATTCCTCCTCCTGAAATCATTACTCCCGAAATCATACACTTTTGAGAAGAGACTTACCTTCGATATTTTTCTTAGACACTCAACGAAGTTATACTTGCATTCAAACACAGAAATATGAGGGCAAGAATACTGAAAAGGAAAAATGGAGAAGAACAATCAAGATAATTCGAAGGGGTGAGCTTTCCATTAATTTGTTTAGTCTGTTTAGTTTATTTCCTCGTTCTTTGTTGTTTGATTTTAGATTATTATTTTAGATTAGGATTAACATTTGTTATTCTATCTGAAGATTATCCATCTCATCATCATTCAAAAGGTACATCTATTTTAATCTATAGTTACACAGTGAATACAAAACGCTACCAACACTTTCATAGTATTTTGCTTGTTCTAATCTCTCTCAGATTAAAACGACTTTTTTTTCAAGATCAACAATTCAAGTCTTTTTACAACCACTAATTAGGATGCATTAAATTTAGTTCTTCAGTGACACACTAAATCGATCTCGGGTCGAATCCACCTACAAACCTGCATCGAGCCACCCTGGTGCAGGAGCACCTATTTGATTTCTTGCCTCCATGAGGCCATTTGTAAATAGTTGCTCTATTTTGTGTATTGGGTCTTATAATAAGGTTTATAAAACCATTTTATAGGTGTTTGATTCTTAGGAAGTAATATTTGAAGTCATTTGTCAAATAATGTTTAAAGTTGTTCCATATTGTAAAAATTGTAAAAGTTGTCAAGCAACTTGTCAAAAGTGTCATTAAGGTGTTTTGTCAACAAACTAACTAAAAGGTGGTTGAAAATAGTTGGTTTTGGTTGTAAATGTATAAGTACACCCTCCAAAACTTGAATTGGGAGGTTGGAGACATTATTTGTGAAGTTTGATAAATGGCAACCTCAACTTTGGTGTGCATTTTATGATTTCTACATTATTTTCAGGTTGAAGTTGTGATTTGTACAGACTGATATGGATTCAAATAATAGAGTATCATATATGTATGGAAATTTATTTGTTTCTAGTTTCCAATTATTTTTGTCTCATTGAATTTTATTGAGTTTTGTGGAAGATATGATTATTTTGGTGAGGGCAGATTTGAACACTGCCTAGGGTTTGCAGTTTTGGGAAAAATACAATAACTTTGTTTTCAACCATTAGATCTTTATAAAAATTGGAAGGGAGGTCTGTAATTATTTTATCTTAAATCTCACCAAAGGGATTGGATTTATTATTTGTTTTATGGAAGTTATTAATGACTGTTTTTTGCATTGAAGTATGGGTTGTTGTGAGAATGATTACATTGCGATCTAGAATGCACTTAATCATTATTTGAGATGAATAATTTCATAAAAGTTTTCAAGTGAATGGAATTTTGAGTTGCGAGTCCTCTTTTCTCTGCATCAGTTTGGTATCAGAGCTCAGCAAGATCTGGGCTAGAGAGTTGGTTGTGGTTTTGTGTTGTGTGTTTCGTTGCAGGTTCAAAAGGTAACCTGGTGGCTACCTTTGAGAAGGTAGAGAGAGTTGTGAAAAGTGAGTGAGTTGAAGCAAGAAGCAACTTGCTTGGTGACCATCTTGAAGATGGAGATTCTGAAAAGGCATTTGCAGGTAGAGGAGGAGAGAAAGAAGAAGAAGAGACAAGAAAAATTTGATAGAGAGATTGCTGAGTTGAAGCAAGAAATGAAGAGGTTGGATAAAGAGTTCCAAGAATCTATGAAGAGGATAGAAAAAATGATGAAACAAGAGACAAGTTGGAATTTTAAATTGAAAAGGAAGATGGTTTGGCCTATAAAGAAGATTGTGAAAAAAGAAGAAATGAGAAGATGAAAGAGGAAGAAGAAGCATATGAAGATGCACATGAAGAATTCCTAGATGAAGACAAAGATGTTCCTAAGCATGAAGATGAAGAATTTAAAGTTGTTTCAGAAATTCCAAGGCAAGAAGGTGAATATATCATTGAGATAAGAAACCTGATTTCAGGACTTGAAGACGTTGAGTTGATTAAGGGAATGATCATGGATGAATTGGTCATAGAGGTTTGCAAAGGATTGATGAATGATGAAGGTATTATAGTAGAAAGTTTGTTTCATTTCATTATGTTACTAATGCTTTGGACAAAGAATAATTTTTAGGTTGAAAATAAAAAGGACAAAGTGCAAAATAATTGGATGATCAAGAAGAATACAATTCAAAGGGGCTTGAATTCTTTTGCCCTCGGGAGTTTGGTGTAGGAGCACCTATTTGATTTCTTGCCTCCATGAGGCCATTTGTAAATAGTTGCTCTATTTTGTGTATTGGGTCTTATAATAAGGTTTATAAAACCATTTTATAGGTGTTTGAGTCTTAGGAAGTAATATTTGAAGTCATTTGTCAAATAATGTTTAAAGTTGTTCCATATTGTAAAAATTGTAAAAGTTGCTCAAGAAAGTTGTCAAGCAACTTGTCAAAAGTGTCATTGAGGTGTTCTGTCAACAAAATAACTAAAAGGTGGCTGAAAATAGTTGGTTTTGGTTGTAAATGTATAAGTACACCCTCCAAAACTCGAATTGGGAGGTTGGAGACATTATTTGTGAAGTTTGATAAATGGCAACCTCAAGTTTGGTGTGCATTTTATGATTTCTACATTGTTTTTAGGTTGAAGTTGTGATTTGTACGGACTAGTATGGATTCAAATAATAGAGTATCATATATGGATGGAAATTTCTTTGTTTCTAGTTTCCAATTATTTTTGTCTCATTGAATTTTATTGAGTTTTGTGGAAGATATGATTATTTTGGTGAGGGCAGGTTTGAACACTGCCTAGGGTTTGCAGTTTTGGGAAAAATACAATAACTTAATTTTCAACCATTGGATCTTTATAAAAATTGGAAGGGAGGTCTATAATTATTATATATTAAATATGACCAAAGGGATTGGATTTATTATTTGTTTTATGGAAGTTATTAATGACTGTTTGTTGCATTGAATTGTGGGTTGTTGTGAGAATGATTACATTGTGATCTAGAATGCACTTAATCATTATTTGAGATGAATAATTTCATGAAAGTTTTCAAGTGAATGGAATGTTATTTCATGAGTCCTCTTTGCTCTGCATCACACCCCCATAATAAATATGTTGTAGAGAAAATACAATTCGGGCTCTGCCAATTGCCAAAATCCGATCACAAAAGACTACATAATAGTTCTTTTTTTCTCCAATCCAGCTTCTGGTAATAAATGTTGTTTTACAACAATGATACAAAAAAAACCGATGAGAAATAACCACATGTCACACAGCTATTCGTTTCACCATTTGATCGAGTAGTGATCAATCAACTGTCATCAGGATCCGAGAACCCTTCACCATCGCTAACAAATGCATCTCATTCCAAGGTGAAAATAATCTGCTATCACCAAAACACCAACCACCAACGCTATCGGGTCCCACAACCCACATGTCCGCTGCTCAAGATATTTCAGGGCATCTAGAAGGGAATCTCCAGGATTCCCATGAGCCCGCACGGAATAGGATTCTGAAGTTTCCACGTCTCCATCGCTCGAGCATTATGCTTGGCCTACGTGGAAGCTGTTGGAGCTCCTTCGGGGAATATCTAGCAGCATCCGCTAAATTCCCCAGGGAACTCCCAAGGCACAAAAAAGTGTCCACTTCCAAGCATCCCCTCACATAAAGCAACTTGGGGCCCACCATCTCATCGTTAAGCTCACCATTTTGACAAGTCGCCACACATCATGCACACAGGCGATTCCACTCGGTGAAAAGGTTAACAATGATACTTGCCTTTGGATGCCGCATAAAGTAGCTAGCACCATTAGATGAAGCTGATAGAAATCATTGATGCAAGGCATTGACACATCGACGTGACCGATAATTTCCTCTTGTCGATGGGTGACCGATCTGTCGATAAAGCCGAAGCCTTCAAACAAACCACCCACTCTAGGCTCGTCGGTCCATCACTGTGACAACCCTTAGAGCGACACTGACCAGACAGAGTCTCAACAACCAAAGGGTCAAGTAGACCAAATGAGAACACCGTGGTAAAGTGATAAGGGCATAAATTCATCAAGCCTTTAACATAGGTCCAATCCAATAAATTGAGGCACATTTTCCAACAAGCTCCCACTTGATGAAGACTTACTGGCTTCCTCCGGACTTCAAATTCATTTGCAATCATAGGCCCCAAGGCCCATAGAGCTTGCACACCATCTGAACTTTTCCATGCTTATTGCCTTTGTTAATGCATCAACAACATTTTTTAGAGTATCCACCTTTTCTAAAGAAATCTTTCCATCCTCCACCATATCTCTCATGAAGTGATATTGCACGTCGATATGCTTCGTCTTGGCATGGAAAGTTGGATTTTTCGCAAAAAAATGGCGCTCTGACTATCACATGAAATAGTGATTTTACCTACATTAAAACCAATATCAGAACATAAACGGTTGATCAAAACAACTTCTTTGTAGGCGTGAGTCGCTGCCATGTATTTTTCCTCCGTCATGGACAAAGTGACTATAGCCTATCGCTTGCTCATCCAACTGATTGGACCACCATTTATCATGAAAATTTATCCACTGGTGGATCTTCTACTGTCAATGTCCCTTGCCCAATCAGAATCCACATACCCACAAATGCTGAGATTTCTCTGTGATGCAACCAAATTTCTATGGTAACACAAAGCACATTCTGAGGTACCTCTCAGATATCTAAACACTCTCTTTACAACACCCCAATGTGTCCTTCCTGGATTTTCCATAAATTGGCTAATAACTCCCATTGCTTGGGCAATGTTTGGCCTTGTACAGATCATATTATATATTAAACTACCAACAACACTTGCATAAGGCACTCTCGTCATGTCCTCCATCTCAATAGAAGATTTTGGACAGTCTTCACCATATAGTTTTGTTCCCTAGGTAACTAGAACAACTAGTTCCTTGCAATCACTCATATCAAATATTTCTAGAATAGTGTTGATGTACTTACTTTGGCTGACCCAATGCTTTCTTCCATTTTTGTCCCTAGTTATCTCCATCCCTAGAATATACCTTGCTACACCCAGATCTTTCATTTTGAATTTTGCAAATAGTTGAGATTTGAGATTAGAAATCATAGACTTACTATTTCCTATGAACAACATATCATCCATGTATAGAGTAATAATAAGCACATGATCATTTTCATTTTTTTCATACACACAATGATCAAATTCTGATCTCACAAATCCCATAGACAACACAAATGTGTCAAAATTCTGGTACCACATTCTAGGGGACTGCTTCAAACCATACAAAGATTTCTTTATTTTGCAGACTAGGTTGTCTTTACCTTTTTCAATAAAGTGCTCAGGGTGGGACATGCAAATTTATTCTTCCAGCTCACCATGGAGAAACATTGTTTTCACATCCATCTACTCGATCTCTAAGTCATATGCAGTTGCAAGTGACAACATAAATCTGATAGATTTTAGCTTAGCTACATGGGAAAATATTCCTCCATAATCAATTCCCTCTACCTGGGAATACCCCTTTGCAACCAACCTTTGTTTATACTTCTCAACACTGTCCTTAAGACCAGTCTTCTTCTTAAATACCCATTTACAACCAACAAAATTTCTTCCTTCAGGCAAAGGTACCAAATCCCAGGTTTATTCTTTTCCAATGCTTCCATTTCTTCATTCATGGCTTCCAACCAGGAATTTACATCAGGCATATTAATTGCCTCTTTAATAGTCCTAGTCTCCTCAGTGCTAGTAATTAAAGCATAGGCATAGTTTGAATCCAAAATGGAGAAACCATACCTATCAGGTTGTTGTTTTGACGTGTAGACCTTATCACTAGATGAGGTTGTGGTTATTCATCTTTGAAACTCTTAGAGCTGCTAGAGCTCTCCTCAGTTTTAGGTACACCATGCAGTTCTCCCTTTTTTGGGGTTTGGGGAATTTCAACTGCATCATTCTTCTTTTCTCTTTGATCTATCTCTAGCTGTGAATCAACTGTAGAAGGTTTTAGCTCACAAAATATTACACTTCTGCTATACAAAACCTTCTTAGTATCAGGATTCCAAAGCTTGTATCCCTTAACACCAATGTCATAGCCGTTGAAGATACATTTAACAACCTTTCTCTCCAACTTAGATCTTTCCTCATTTGGCACATATGCATATTCCTCATAGCCAAAAACATGAACATGTCTCAGAGAGGGCTTCTTACCATACCATGCTTCTAAAGGTGTCTTATCAACAAGAGCATAGCAAGGAGAGCGATTTACCAGGTAACATGTTGTAGCCACAACCTCAACCCATAACATATGCTCGAGACCAACACTACTCAACATACTACTTTCCTTTTCCATCAGCATCATGTTCAACCTTTCAGTAACTCCATTCTACTGTGGAGTATAAGGTGTAGTTTTATGCCTTTTAATCCCATGGTTTTTACAATATCTATCAAAATATGCAGAACAAAAATCATCGCCATTATCTATCCTCAAACATTTTATTTTCCTTCCAGTCTGATTCTCTACCAAGTTTTTAAACTCTTTAAACTGACTTAACACTCTTGATTTAATTTTAAGAAAGTATATAAATGTCTTTCTCAAACTGTCATCAATAAAAGAAACATAATATCTAGACTTTGATAACAAAGGAACATTCATTGGACATTAGAATGAATATAGTCTAGTACACCAGAAGACTTATGAGAACTCGAGGAAAAGGAAACATGTTGTTTCTTTCCATAAATGTAATGTTCGGAGAAATCAAACTCAAGATTACAATCTACAAGCCCTTCAATAAGATTTTTATTTTTCAAGGTTTTTAAACATTTCTCACCTTTGTGACCAAGTCTATGATGCCACAACATGGTTTTCTCTACTGGGAGTTTTACCTCCATCACGTTTTCACCCTGAGAAGCATCTTCATCTTCCTCAACAGGAACAACTTTGCTTGAATTTATAGAGGCAATGTCGCAATGAACAAGATGTGCATCCAACTTGTACAGAGTGTTAGTATGTACACCCTTAGCTAAAACCATTACACCTCTAGCCATCTTACATCCTTTACTCAAGAAAGAAACTTATAAACCAACATCATTCAACTTAGTGACATAAAGTAAGTTACGAGCCAAACCTGGTATGTGCAGTACGCTACCAATCCCTTTGACTCTCCCGTCAGGAAATTGAATCTTGACTCTACCTTGGCCAACAATCTCCAACGTTGAATCACTCACAAGGTACACCTTTCCACCATCATGTTTCTCTTACTTAGTGAACCATTCTCTATGAGATGTCATGTGAAAAGATGCACCCGAGTCAGCCACTAGACATCATCTTATACCTGATTTTCCAAGGCTATAATGAAGGCATCTGCATCACTTCGAGAAGAGTCATATTCTGAAGAGTTACTCTTCTTCTTCTTCTTCTATTTGCAATCCTTTCGGATATGACCAGGCTACCAAAAATTCTAACATTTCACCTTGGAATTTTTACCAGGAGACTTCGATCTCCCTACAAGTTTAGATTTAGACTTCTTGTCCTTCTTCTTGCCTTTTTCCTTCGATCTACCTCAGAAAACAAGGGCCTCTTTGGCCATCTCATAAGACTTCCTCCGCATCTCTTTAGACAATAGCAGAGCAACCACATCTTCCATCTTGAAAGTAGCAGTTGTACTTCCAATAGCCATCACCAGATGATCCCAAGTGTCAGGTAACGAACATAGTAGGAGTATGCAATGATCCTCCTCCTCTATCTTTACACCCATAGACATCAACTGATAAACACTCATATTAAATGAGTTCAGATGATCTACAATAGATGCACCTTCTTCCATCTTCAAGGAATACAAATTCTTCCTCAGGAATAACTTATTTACCAGAGACTTTCCCTGATAAATATCACCAAGATTCTTCCATAACGAAGCTACATAATTCTCCTCATGGACACTTAGGAGAACAAAATCGGCTAGATAAAGTCTTATCAGACCTCTCGCTTTTCTATCTACGAGGTCCCAATCTTCTTGCTTCATACCTTGTGGCATAGTTCCAGAAATTACTACCCAAAGATCTCTATCCACTAACAAGTCTTCCACTTTGAGTTTCCATAACTCAAAGTTTCCGCCATTGAATTTCTCAATATCAACTCTTCCTGATGTACTCACCATCTTAGATAGAACTACGTTCTAACTTTGAAAGAATCCCACTGGAACAATATTAGCACAAAAAACCAACACTACTAATAAGAATAACACAATTGGCTAGGCTCTGGTACCACTTGAAAGGAAAAGCAGAGGTGCAGAAACACTTTCCTAACACTAAAACCACAGAGGAGGTGTGGAAAGACTAGTTTTAAAACATTAAAACTCTTAAGATGAGCACATGGAGGGTAACAAGAGTAACATAAATAAATATATTTCAGAGATAACACCAGAATTTTGTGGGAAAACCCTTTTGGGAAAAGACCCACCACACTAAGAGAAAGACACTTTGTATTACAACAAGCAAAAGATTACATACAAAGTTATAGCCCTCACTCTCTAATAGTTAGCTCACAACAACACTTGAATTTTTATGCACTCATTGTTACAATGCCATTTCAGCATACAATGAATACAAAAATCTACCAACACTTTCATAATATTCTACTTGGTCTAATCTCTTGCAAATTAAAATGATTTTTTTTCAAGACCGACAATTCAAGTCTTTTTACAACCACTAATTAGGGTGCATTAAATTCAGTTCTTCACCAACACACAAAATCAATCTCGAATCGAATCCACCTACAAACCTGCATTGAGCCACCCCCACAATAAATACATTTGAGAGAAAATACAATTCGAGCTCTGCCAATCACAAAAATCCGATCACAAAATACTACATAATAATTCACTTTTCACCAATCCAGCTTCTAGAAATAAAGGTTATTTTGCAACAACAGTGCAAAAACAACCGATGAGAAATTTCCACATGTTGCACTACTATTCGTTCCACCACCTGACTGAGCAATGATTGGTCAACTTTCATCGGGCTCCGAGAACCCTTCACCATCGCTAATAGATGCATCTCATTTCGGGTTGGCAATAATCCGATATTGCCAAAACATCGACCGCCAGTGCTATTGGGTCCCACAACCCACGTGTCTGCCGCTTAGGATTTTTTGGGGCATCCAATAGGGAATCATCAATATTCCCATGAGCCCACCCAGAACGAGCTTCTAAAGTTGCCACATGTCCACCGCTTAGGCATTACGCTTGGCCTACATGGAAGCGAATGGAGCTCATTCAGGGAATCTCTAGCAGCATCCGCTAGATTCCCTAGGGAACTCTTGAGGCATAGACAAGTTTCCACGGTCGGGCATCCCCTTAGATAAAGCAACTTGGGGCCCACCATCTCATCATTGCGCTCACCATTTTAACAAGTTTCCATGTGTCATGTGCACATGTGATTCTGCTCGACAGAAAGGTTAACACCGGTACTTGCCTTCAGATGCCACAGAAAGCAGTCAACACCATTAGATGAAGCTGATAGCAATCATTGATGCAAGGCATTGACATATTGGCGTGATTGAACACTTCCTCCTGTTGATGGGTGACCGATCCATCGATAAAGCCAAAGCCTTCAAACAAAACGCCAAATCCATAGCCGTCGGTCCATCATTGTGACAACCCTCAGAGCCTCACCGATTAGACAAAGTCTGAGTGACCAAAGGGTCAAGTCGACCAAATGAGAACACCACGATAAAGCGATAAGGGCATAAATTCGTCAAACCTTTAATAGAGGTCCAAGCCAATAAATTGAGGCACATTTTCCAACAATAATATCCTCACTAGATTGTTTTAGGTAGTTTCTAATCTTTGGAAGCACATACAGTGCTAGTACCATCACATGTTTACTATCATGGTTGATAATTCAATGAAGGTTTTCCCCTCTAAATTGTTTTATCACCACCATGTTTTGATTTTTTTGGGATTTTTGATGATGCTTTGAATATTTTTATCTTTTTTGACTGTAAATTTTTTTAAATGTTTTTGGATTTTGGCTATACAAGATTTTGATGTTTTTGGACTTTTCGGATTTTGTGAGATTTTGCAAGTGTTTTTTGATTTTTTTAGATAAATGATATATGGATCATGATGTCGATATCATGTTATGAGATACAAGACATTAATCAAGATTTATTTGAAAACAAGAGTGTCATAACCTGCCCTCAGTGTCTAGCAATGTTTTATAGTTCAATGGATAAACCAAGATAGGTAATGTATATGGGAAGAGTTCAATATAGTTTTATCATGCTATATATGGTTTATGGCACTTCATGATACAAAATGGTAAAGATCCTATCAAGAGCTTGCCATGAGTAGAGTTGAAGTATACACTGAAACTTTGTCAAGATCAAGATAAACTGAAAGATGTGTATTAAGATGGATTGGATGGATGGAGGGGATTTTGGATTTATCATGATGTGGATGAGACACTTCTATCTGAAAAGGATCATATAGATGCTCGATTCTACTCATGATGCCTATTTTCCAGGTTTTCATCATAGAACTTTCCCGAAGTCCCATTGTAGTGGTTTTTATTAGAGGATGGTTTTTTATCTTTACTATTTTCTTTAATTTTTGATTTTATTTTTATTTTTTGAAGGTTTATGCTCATGTTGAACCACCTAGTGGTACTAATGTAGATGTGACTATTATAATGTTCCAATAATATCCTACTTGAAGAAGTTTCTTTCCTAAGATGTGATTACTTGAACGCAACTTTGGAGAACTTTGATCTACCTTGTTGATATTGGAATTAACCTTTTTTGCGTGTGCACATCGTGATAGGGTGCCTTCAAAATCCTTATGATGCAGAGTAATTTCCAACACATGGTCAACACAAGAATTGGATATCATGAATGGAGTGTACGGTGACATGCATGAAGGAATATAAGATGGATTGGTCGATGGTTTGGAACTTTTGACTCTCCAAACTTGGGTAGATGAGAAATGATGGGAGGTTTGCATGAGATTGGGACCACCTACTTGATATACCTTGTACACCACTTGAGAAGCTTTCTTTTGCATTTGTGAACATCTTTGATGGATACATTTCCCCTTCTGATTTTTCCCCATAGTTTTTTTGAATAATTGAGTATGATTGGGATGATTTTATTTTGTATTCTTTGGTATCCATTTGTATTTTATTTGTCCTGTTTGCTTTACTGCTTTATTTTCTTTGATGATCTTCTCCTTGCTTTGAATTTTTTTTTTGTTTTTATGTTGTTCTCAATTTTTATATGAGATGATGGGTGGATGATGATTCATGATACAACTAGTTGTAGCATTGACAAAATTTTCATCTTAACGATCCTTTGTGCCCTTATGTTGATGTTGCATTAGAATAAATTTCCCCTAGTGTTGTGAAAGTATTACTGACATGCTTTGATTATGGTGATTTCAAGATGTCATCAACAAGACCTAATCCTTTTCCCTGATAATGTATCCTCTGATCAATGACCACTAAAAATGACTTTTCGTGAACACATGATATTGATATGGGTTCCTTCTATTTAGGAATATTAATTTTTTGCTATGATTCTATTATACTTTCATTCATTGATACTACTTCAAAAGATGTTGATGCTGATTCAAAAAATTTTGATGTTGTGCAATCACTGTAAGAATTAATAATTTCAACTGTTGCTTGCTCTTGTGTGGGGATGTCAAGATTTGGAGACCCTTGTTTTGGATGAAGAACATCTATATGTCCATCAAAAGGAAACATATCATGGGTGATATTGGTGATTTATTTAGAGTTTAAAATGGATTATAAGATGTTCATCAAAACTTGATAAAACTCTAGGGAAGTGAACTCTTCATCTTAGCTTAGGGTAGAGAAACTATCACTTATGGGTTGGAAGATATTATGTGAATCATGGAAATGTTGTGGGGATAGGGGTTCATGATCCTAACTCAATTCAAAGCTACTTTCATTATATTCAGGAACCTCCTCTTAAAATGATCCTCGCGTGGATGATACATCATCAGTAAAAGAATCTTTGCAACATTTTGTAGGTATATGTGAAATAAGGGATATTTATTTCTTCTTTGGAACTTCTTCAATATACCCAATCATGAAATCATATGAGGGAGATATATCACAATCTAATACATACTTGATGGCATTATGGTATGAAATATTTCTAGACACTGTTGATTGGTGTGGAATTTATTTTAAAACATTATCTGGATGTATGTTTGGTTCCTCATAGTGTGATAAATAAGTGACATGAACATTTCCCACCATGTTATCATCGGTATGGTTTATATTATTTGAGCTTGATGCCTTTCCCAAATCTTTTTATTTTCCATGATTAGGCATAAGAGTTTTGTAAATTTTCAAAATTTTATTCCTTGATTTTTAATCAACATTGATGCCTTCTCGTTCAATAAGATCTTTTATTAGATGCTTGAGTTTTTTTTTTTTGTGTTATGACCTTTGTATCAATGAAATTCAAAAAATGATCCTCTCTATAGCTAGGAGGTTTGACTTGTGGCTCTTGGTAGTTATTGAAATCTAGGAGTGTGATAAGATTTGACTGTATAAACTTATTTAACACATCTTCCATAGGTTCCACTGAGGGAGTGAATTTCCATTTAGGATAATTGTTTTTTCTTTGTGGTCCTCTTTGAGTGTTTGTAGCATTGATTGTTAGTTGATGATTTAATGCTTGCATGTATGGTTGTTGTGTGTTTTGTTGCATGTTCATTGATTGGGTGTTTGTCTGTCTTGGAGCACTTAGGACCACTTTTGCATCAACGACACCATCATTATTAACATTATTTTTCTTTGGCCAAAAGTAGGGTTTGTTATTGAAACTAGTAGATGGGAAATTGTCCTTGTATGCTTGTTCTTTTCCTTGTACAACAAGGGCTCTCTCAATGTTAAGGGGCCTAGGGATAAGCTCTTTGTATGATGAGACACATTTCATTTTCAGTTGGAAAGATAGATATGTGTCCATTTTGACAATGATGATCCCTATTTGTTGCAATTCGGGAATATGCCATTTTGTTTTTGCTAACTCTCTTCCTCCATCATTGTAAAAAATTTGTGAAGGATTCACCCTTATTTTGTTTTAGGGTGTATAGTTCTTCCAAGCTTATGTACATGTCTAGGTTTTAGGAGAAGTGATCCACAAAAAGATCGATTATTTCTTGGAAGGTTTGAATCCTAGGAGGTAAATTTGAGAACCATTCTATTGTTGGGCCTCCCAAGATATGGGAAAAGGCAAATCAAATAGGAGTAATTGTACAAAAATTTCATACATGCCACGTAAAATTCTTTGATATGATCTTTGGATTTCCTTGCCCCTTATATTTGTCAAATTTAGGGATCTCAAATCTAGGCAAGAATGGTATCATTACAATGTTCCTATCAAAGGGGTATGGACACAAGTCTCTTTGTGCATGATATTTCATTGTTTCCCCATTTGTATGTCTTTGATATGTTGTGTGAGCACCCTAATTTGTGAGGAAAAATTGTCTTGAGGATTTTGTGGGGGAGCATATGTGGTATATTGTGGAATGGTATATGAATTAAATGTGGGATTTTGATATTGTGTATGTAATGGTGATAATGGTGGAGGTGTGGTGTATGCTCCTTGTGTGTTTGGGTTAAAGATCTTTTTTTGCATGCTTTCATGCTTGCATATGATTGTTGGGGGTTGTAGTACAAGCCTTGTTGTTGTTGTTGCACAAGAATTTATTGTTGTTGAGTGTAGTGTTGTGATTGTAATTGGGATTTTTGTTGTTCTTTAAATTGTTGGTCTTGTAATTGAGCTTGTTGTTGTGCTTGTAATTGAGCCTATTGTTGAACTTACAATTGTGATTGCATTTTATCTTGTAATTGTGCTTGTTGTTGTTGATTCACGATAGGTTGTCGATAAGACAATGTATTTTATCCTTGGGATTGTGAAATGATGTTTTAGTTTGGGAAAAATTGACTTGTTTGCTTGTATTGGCTTGAGATATTTTGATTTTGTGGAACGTGTGGTGGATTTTGAGGGACCATGGTGTGAGTGATTTGTGGATTGAGTTGATTATGGGGTGGTTGATATGTGATGTGATTTTGAGGGTTAGACATTAGATTTGGATTTGGTACATTTTGTCCTTGATTTTGTTCTATCATTCCTTGTAAAATTTGAGATTGGGGTGGAGGAATGTAAGCTTGGGATCCCATTTGATTTTGCATTACTTGAGGGACCAAAGGTTGTGATGGTGCCACTTGGTGTTGCGATGTTAGTGGCATACTTTGAATTTGGGTCAATTGATTGGAGGAATTCCCTTTATTGATTTGATGGACCAATGGATTGGATGAATTTCCTTGATGTGTTTGATTTGTGACCAATGAGTTTCCTTAATTGATGGGATTTGTGACTAATCGGTTTCCTTGGTTGATTTGAGGGACTAGTGGAACCACTTAAATTTGAAGGTTAATTGGATGGTTTTATGAAGATGGACCTTGTTGTGTAGATAATTGGCCTTTCACTATGGTTTTTACTTGTCCTTGTTGATCTACTCAAGGTGTTTGACTCACTTAGATTTTCTGAACAATAGGAATACTTTGGTAACTCGTTGTAGTGGAAGCATATGGTTGGGCATGAAATTTTGGTGTACAATTTTTGTTTTGGGGGATATTTGTGTCTTGTGTTCCCAAATTTTTGTTGCTTCCTAGATTGGGAGTGAGACCAAGGTTGGTTCCATTTCGAGTTTCAAGACTAGAATTCAATGGTTGATTTGGCACACAATATGAAGATGGTTGAGTGATATATTGAGTTATACCTTGTACCAAGGGTTGTGTGATGAAAGCTTGATGAATAGAAGCCACATTTCCCAAAGGTTGTTCCCTAATTATGTCCAAATCGAATGTTGAAGGGAGTTTTTCTCCTTCCTTTGCTAAGGATAGCATATATTGTGTTGGATTCAACTTCATCATCATTTTGATGATATGTTGCATTTTTGGATCTTTTTGGTACTTAAGGAGTTCCTTTGTGGTGAGTTCAAGTGGATACTTCATAACATCTTCTACTTCATACCCAATTTCTAGTGAAGTTTGTGGTGAATTTTATAATGGGGTTGAGTAACTTCTAGGATCAAACTCTTGTTGGTTGGGATCACTCATGGTAGATGCATTTTTTTTTGCTCCATGTTTTTCTTGTATTGTGATCTTGTTGTTACCATAAATTTTGGATCAACCTTGGGAGAATTGTGCTAGGATTTATATTGTTGGAACTCTTGGGTTGATTTAAATTTTGGTAAAAGTGACCCTCTAAGGTGTTTCAGACCAATGATGTGAATGGATGATGAAAGGGGTGAGTGGTTTATATGATGAACTTCTAAACTTTGGACAAAACTATACTTAAGGTTGATGTTTTTTATTCCAAATAAGGATGATAATGAACTTGTGAATCCTAAAATTAGACTTCTGAATTTTAGGATAAACTTGTTCAAAAGTATGTTGGCTAACTTAACTAAATTTATGAAAAAGGATTCATTTACACACATATAGCTAAACTAGCTGATTGGTTAATGAGAACCTAAGTGTAGGAGGTTGTTGTGTCCAAAATTTTAAAGTTATTTGTGAGATGAGATGAAAAATATTTTGAGATGAAGGGGATAATTGATCCTAAGATGGAATTGTTTACAAGATCAAGGGATTGAAAAACATGCTTTTCCCTTGGAGTGATAAACCTAAGAAATAAATGCTAGTTTGATGGTAGAACTTTGAAACAATGTTTTGGTATGAATTTCCTTGTTTTCTCTTTGTTGCTTTGGAATTCAAGATGTTTTGAAAATGAAACCAAGGTTTACCTGATTTGTGGGTTCAATTGAGTTAATATTTGATTAATGAGATTTATTTTACCACATCAACTATCTTGATTAAGTTTAGAATAATAATGTTTATGACAAGGAAAAATATTTTCCATAAAAGCTTGACATTGTGGAAATCAAAGAGCTAATCCATATGTCCCTAGGTTAACTTTGATATAAGTGAATAGAGAGATGGTCAAATATATTAGGAAACCACAAATATATTTTTTTTGAAAAAAAACAAGAATAGTTAGAGGTATGTAGCAATAAATTGTCCTTGAAGTGCACTCACAAATAAACAAAGGGCTTGAAATTTTTCACCATGTTGATTTTTTTTTTGAGTTGTTTTGAATGCCAAGAAATGTGTATAGCTGACTCAATGGGTATGGGAGATATTTTGCAAGTATTCTTCCAGAAGACTTACTAGTTTGGATCAAAAAAATCTATCACTTAACAATCGAGAAGAATTAAGGTATGTCACTTCTTAGTAGGCTTACCTCACCCTGAAGGAATGATTTTAAATCTAAAATTATAGAGGGCTCAAATAGGCCATATCAAGGAAATGTGCCATCTTGATATGCCTATCTTTGTAAAAGTGAATTAACTCTTATGATTTATGTCTCTACTATAAATTAGACATGGTAAGTAAATTTTGGGAGTGGTACACCTCCCATGCACTACTCAAAAGGAAATTTCAAAAAACTTGGTTGGCCTCTAGATATAAAAGTTTTTAGTGACAACGTGAACACCATAGGTATACTTTAGATGGGAGATACTAAAATCTCTAGCTTCCCTTAAGCAACCCATTAATTCACATGAGAGTAGGCTTGCAAGGTATAACATTCGAAGATTTGTGCTACTTACTTTGGTTTTCACACACTTAATATATTTCATCAATAAACATGCTTGACGGTCACCATGAGTTCTCCATTGTAGGATGTATCTTAATGGTAGGGCCTCTCTAATAAAGATAAGAAAATGCTATTTTATTTTCACCCAAGATTGCATGAAGGGAAAGGGGAGTGAATACATAGCAAATCCTTGGGGTGACTTAATTTTTTAAAAAAAATTGGAGTATTTCTCTTCACCCAAGAACACATGAAGCACAAGGGGAGTGGATACATAGAAAATCCTTGGGTGACTTAATTTTTTTTGTAAACTTAGAGTATTTATCTTCACCAAAGATCGCACGAAGTGTAAGGGGAGTGGATACACATTAAAAGTCTACACAAGCATTAAAAGCATAAAATACTCTATTTTTTTTAATGCACCAAAGTAGATGTTATCTTCAGTTTCTTTGCACCAAAAAAACCTGTAAGTTTGTGTTGTTCAATTTTAAACCAATATTGCAATGTGACAATGTTTAGGTTCAATTTTAGCCAACTTAAAAAAAGAACTCATAGCATTGTAAGTTTTAAATCCCAAATTGAAATCTAGTTATCCTAAAGCATGAAATAAAGTAGCAAGATGGGTTATATCATCCCATGAGTGTTTAAAAACACTTTTACAATAAAGATCAAATGATAATTTGCTCCTTTACTTCAATATTTCATGCTCCTCTCCAAACCTGCAAAATAGTTAGCCTTATAGAAAAAAACTACAATTCAATAAATGATCAAAGAGTAAATTAAATTGAAAATTCAAAGAAGACATGAAAATTTAATTCTCTATTTTACTTAACAATTATGTCACTCTAGTTTGGAAAATTGCATTTGTGTTTACAATTGTGTCACTCTGGTGAACTTTAATAATGTCACTTTGTCAAAAAATAGAAAGGTCAATTGTGTTGGAATAGGACAAATGCGTCGTTGTTACAATTGCATCGCTTTGGTTCACCTACAATCACAAAAAATAGAATGATCAATTGAATCAATGAAATAAATGCACCGCTGCAAAAGTGTCACCCTTTTTCAATTGCATCACAATATGAAACTACATCACTCAAGCTAAAAACTAATTATTCCCAATGCAAGCATTTGTGTTTATGTTTGAAATTGCATTGGCTTGCTTCAAAACAATTACATCGTTAGGCCCTGCAACCTGCAAATCACATAAAACTCAAGGAAAATTCATCAAATCTGGCTAGTACAACACTCCTAGCACTAGAATATGAGCATGATTATAACCTAAGCTAAACCTACTAGATCCACATGAAATAAATAAATATTTAACTAGTTAAGTCAAGCTCCCAATGAAATCCTTGAAAACATCAAACAAAGAAGCCATTAAACATAAACAAACAATACATGCACAATGGAAACTAATCTAATGCCTCAAACCTCATCCCATTGGGGGATTGGTGTTGCATTAATATGTTATGCTATCAATTTCCCAACCCCTTAGTTGAAACAAGATTTCAAATGGATTCCATTAATGATGATTGATGAAAATGGATGAAAGATAAACTAAAATGGATGTAAAGCTAAGCTAAAATGGATGCTAAATGCTTAAATGCTAATGGAGAATTCTCTAAAATTCACTACAGTCTATTTAATCTAAATGAGATTGGATCCTTTTCTCATAGAAATGAGGACTATTTATAGGATAAATTATTTAATCAATGGTCATGATTTTTTTTATTAATCAATGGATGAGAAGCCATGAGAGGAGATGGCATGGATCAAGGATTCCCATTAATGGATGATAATGCAGGTTGATAAGGATCAAGGATTTTAATCAATGGTTAGGAAGTTGTTACAAGATATTTCCCATTTTGGAGAAGTGGAAATGGAGGAATATTATAAGGGAATATTCCCTTGCAAGTGGGAGGGCAAGATAAATTAGCTAATTAAGTAATTTAAGAAATTACTTAATTGTGCATGATAGAGGAAATTAGGATTTTCATTAAGCAATTAACTTATTTAATAAAAAGGGGGATTTAATGACATTCAACTAAATAATTAAGATTATTTAATTAAATGAGAGGACTTAAGAAATTTAATTAAATAATGTGCATTATCTAATTAAATTGGACGAAAATTAGTATGAAAGGGGATGAATTAATCTGATAAATTTGATTATCTGATTAATAGATGAAAGTGATGAATTTAATTAAGCAATGAATATTATTTAATTAAATCATCCAAAAGAGGTGATTTAGGACAAAATGGTGTTAGTAATCAAATTTACATGTGCAATATCGATCAAGAAAATTTTAATTGTCTACAAGATGAAATCTAAATGACTATCCAACTTCCATATCTCTCTCCTATTCCTTGTTTTTGAAACTATATTTTAACTCGTCTTATTTATTATATTTTATTACTCAATCTATCAACCTTAGACTCTTAATAGTATTTCTATCTTCATACTAGAATTTCATCCTTCATGTGAGAACTCTACAAATTTATATTATAATACTTGAAAGTTTAGCAACATTTCTCCATCACCATTATTGAATCACTTAGCTTCACCAAGCTTGTGAGGTGAATTTATATTATTTTCTCTATGATTTAATATAGTTATTATTTTTATTTTATAATCATTTTGTAGTTTCATTGGCATCTTTTTATATCATGTCCATTTAGTCATTCTTATTCACACTCTAGTATGCACTCTTTACATTATTACCACTCCTATGATTCCTACACACACTTAGCATATGATAACACATTTTTTTCTTGTATATAAATCTTGAATTTTCATGGAGTTCTAAAAAGTAGGGAAATTTCTTGAAAATCCATGGAAAGCTCCTTAGCATACCTAAAAATCTCTACATTCTTATCTTGTACCTAGAAATATTTAGATCTTCTTACAAATGGGTTTTTTTCTATTCATCTTCCTTGTTATCATTTTATTTTATCAAATATTAGTTTAAAATAGATTTGTTTGGTTTATTAGCATACCTATAAGTGCTACTAGTATTCTTATTTTTCCTATGTGTAGCTAGATATGAAATCTAAGGAGCAAAGAGAGTTTATTGAAGAAAAAAATTATGAAAGATATAAAGGATAATACATCACTTAGATGTTAATGAATTACACAACCATCATGACTAGAGAGGTCCAATGCCTAGCTATATGTTCCTCTCTCCTTATTTTTTATGTTATTTTTTTATTGTTTTTGTCTTAATTAGCAATAAAAAGTCCATTTCAATTCTTATGTTTTATCTTACTGAATTTAATTTTCCAAATTTAAATCAAACTCCCTAGGATACTCTAAATATTTGCACATAAAAATAGTTGTAGATTAATTTTAAACATTAGATTAATCCTAGAGTTAATTTAGGAAAAAAATATAATTTGTATAAGATTAGGGACTTTAAACATAGAATATTTTGAGCCTTAAATACCTTTATCAAAGAGTTACACCAAAATACACAACAAAGACGAAAATAAAAACACAAAAGGATGAATGAAACTCTAAGTTAGGAAAATACAAACACAAGAAACTCAAAAAATAATATACCACTTCATCTAGGAGAAAGGAATCTAGGGAACTAATATAAGTAGAGTGAAGTGAAAGTCCACATATCTTGTGAATTTAAGAAAAAATGTAAAGGAAAAAAAATTCTAGACTAGTTAGAGAGTGAGGCATCTTGTGGAAAAATTATAAATACCACATATGATGATGAGGAACTCATTGTAGAAGAATTTAACATCAATAAAATCCTCACAAATATGTATCATAATGGTGGACTTCAAGTAGTAATGCAGTGATATACTAGTGCCACTAAACAAAACAAGGCTAGAATAATTAAGTCAGTACCTACTTTTGTAGAGATATTACTATTGTTATATCAAATCCTTCATAAAATTTCTTGCTGAAGTGTGAGAAAAGGTGTTAAAGAAAATAAAGTTTTGAGACAATCAATAAAAGAAATGGAAAGACTATAAAAAGAGGCATTAAATATATATAGAGAGAGAACTTGTCTCCTAATAATAAATAATCCCCGCAAGAACACCAAGAAAAATAATTGAGGACAAAAAGTAGAATAGACTTATTAAAAAAGTTTGTCCAATGTAAATAATGAATTAAATAATCCTCATTTTTCAAAAACAACATAATATCTATGAGATTAACTCTAATAAATGTAGGAAAACTTAAGAAAATAAATAACAACTACTATTAAGGTAGCACTAGATAAAAGTTTGAAAAGAGATATATTAAATAACAAGAGAGGAAAGAAAAATAAGCCAAAGATTTGGTTGATAAATAATAAGATGTGGGAGAAGAAAAAGAAGATAAATTTAAAAATGAAAGGTAACACATGAAGAAAAGAAAAGAAAATTAACAAGAAAAGGCCCACAAAAAGTTAGGAGGAAAATACAAAAGGAGGAAGAGATAAACAAAGAGACAATAAAAAAAGAGAATATGGAAAAATAAAATAAAATCAAGAGAAATAAGTATAAGAGAAGAAGGTATAAGAAAAATGGAAAAAAATACATTACAGGAAGTCAAGAGAGAACCTCCATATAAAACAAGGGTCATTGTAGAAAAACAAAGGTAACAATTCTTACTAATAATAAATCCTCCTCATATAATTCAACCAATTACATTAGGTCAATTCAACTCAAGCCAATCCAAAAATAATTGGGATATTAATTACAATAGAAAGAAAGGATAGAATATATGAATAAGTGTTTCTAAAAGACATAAATGACTACCACCCTCATTAAGAAAGTAAAAATAGCTAGACCCTAGTATTATATATATAAAACACTACAAATATAATACTAATTATAATAACTAGTAAGGAACACCATCACACATATATGAAGGTTACTAATGAGAAAAAAATGAGACCATATCTATATTTTAGTTCACATAATCATTGATTAATTCATTGACCAATAAAGGAAAAGAAAATAAGTAAGAATTTGTCCAAGTTGTAAGGTACACATACATAATAGATAGAAAAATATTCCACTTATCATATTCCCTTAGTTTAATTTTAAAAATAAAGGTGCTAAACGATGAATTATATCAAGAATATGTTCACCTATTGATAGCATCAATAATAAAATAAACTACACAAGGGAAGAATATAATAATTTTTTTTCTACAAATACTTAATAATACTTAAGAATAATAAGTAAATTAAAGGGGTGAAACTTCCAATTATCTCCAATGAGAACATAACATTTAGAATGATGATCATAACATAACCACTAGCTCCTATACATCATTTTTATGTCTTGGATTCCAAAATGTCCAAATAAGATACAAAAAAAGACTATATTAAAGATCATATAACTTAAATAAAAGTTAAGATATCCATAATCCACCTACTCGTAACCCTATTCATAATACAGGATTAAGGGTGTGGCATGATCCCCTCTTTAGAGAAACAATGTTCTCAACACTGATCATATGTGGACGCTTTTGCATAAAATATTTATTTTTCCATTTTACATCTTCAATTGTAGAGTTTTTCCATTTGATAAAATAATTTATGGCTTCCCTTGTGTATGGCCTCTTAGTTCAAGTTTTGAGTATTTTCATCAAGAATAAAAAAATTTATTCCCTTGTCAATCTCTTATAACTTTGTCTATGCAATGAAATCTCTTCCTATTAACCTTCTTCAAGCATGAAACAAAAAAGACTAGAATTATTTTTATTGACATAGGTAGATCCATTTTGTATGCTACACTATTAGTCCTTTGTAGTACTTTATAAGGACCATAATACTTAGGTGCAATATTTTTATTTTTTTGGTGATATTTTAGTGGCATTTTATCATATGGTTGTAATTGCACAAAGCCCAATCTCCCACTTCCAAATTCATTTCACTAATATATTGATTACCTTGTTTTTTCATAATATTTATTTTTGTCATTTACAAGTTATCCATAAGATTAGAAAGTAACTCTTGTTGATGTTGAATGTGTTCTTCAATAGTTTGAGAATTTGGATGTGTTGATAGTGAAGAGATGATTGATGAAGTTTGGTGCCCATATAGTTAAAAAATGGATTTTTTTTGGAATAAGTATGGAAGGAAGTGTTATATCACCATTCTACCAATGGTATCCATTGCACCATTTTCTCTTTTTTAACTTAAGAAAAACATTTGAGATAGCCTTTGAATCATTTTTCATCACCTTATTTTTTTCCATATGATTGTGGATGATATGATGAGCTATGAAAAAGTTGAGTTACCAAACATTAAAATAAGTTAGTCCTAAAATTACTTGTAAATATAGGACCATGATCACTTTATATTTATGAATAGTATGATTAAAGGTTGTTGCTATAGTGCTTTCCATAAATGGGTGTTCCAAAGCTCAAAATTATGCATATTTGATGAGATGATCTAAAAAAAATGATGAAATATTTTTATTCTAGTTTAGGAAAATATATGATGAAATCCATAGATACCTCCCTCAACCTTTCATTTGGAATAGATAAAGGTTCCAAAAGAATTGGAGTATTAATTTTCTCCCCTTTATTTTGTTGGCATACCATGCACTCTACTAAAAAAAAATTAATATCACCTTTAAGCCCTTCCCAAAAGATATACCAATTGATTCAATGATAAATATGCAATACTCTTGAATGTACCCAAACTACACAAAATATAGAATTCCGTGATAATCTTGTGTTTGAGGGTGGAATTACTGAATGGGTACAATTTTTCATTATACAACAAGTATTCTCCCTTATAAAAAAAATTATATGAATTACTAAGATTATGTTGCAACTATTCAATGATATTTCTAGTAGAAACATTGTTATACCACTCAAATTTGACTTCTTCAACCCAATCTACTTGCAATATTAAAATGACACACACAAATTCCTCCTTGTTCTCATCCTCCCTAAATAGTACAATAACCACTATATTCTCCTCCCCTTTCTTATGGATGATTTAAAAGCCATAACCTAATATCTTAGCAACCCATTTTTGTTTCTCTTTAGAAAATAACCATTTCTCTAATTTTTTACGGCTATCATGATCTAAATCTTAACTTTTAACTATCTCCCATTAGATATGGCCTCTATTATTTCACTACATAAGGAATATATCATTTTCTTCTCATAGATATGATTTAGTTGATTATTAACCTTTTGTTGACGACTTTAAAAATAATGGGTCATTCTTCCTACATGAGAACTAATCCTATACCATTTCCTAAAGCACCACACTCTATAATAGAATCATTGGTGAGTTATGGAGTGGCTAAAATTATATTGGTACATATATGCTTCTTATATCTCTAAAATATTTTATTATCTAAGTCAATCTATTGAAAAGCATCCTTCTCTAGTAGAGTTGTGATGGGTGACCATAGTTATTCATAAATCTTCTATAATGTCTAGAAATTCCTAGGAAACCCTCAAAGTCTTAATGGTTTTAGGAATGCTAAAATCCATTACAATCCTTATTTTATTAGGATCAACTTCTAATCCTTCATGAGACACTATGTGACTTAGGTATTCCCCTCAATGAGGCCAAAATTGAATGGCACACAATATACTAAGAGGGGGCGTCAATTAGTATATGCAAAAACTCTTTAATTCAACATTGATTACCATTAGTACTTCTCTAAACATGAAAATCAAAACATCAAGCAAAAAGTATTAATTTATTTAACTATTAAGCAACATAGATGCACACATACACACAAAGAGCACCAAATATACATGGAAAACCAGAATGGGAAAAACCACGGTGAGAAGAGTTGCTTGGAGCTACTTTCCAAAGCCAACCTCACAAAAAATAATGACACTTACAATCATGAAGTAAGAACCAACCTATTGGAGACACCAATCTCCAATTGTATTTGCAGGCACCAACCTAGTAGAAAAACCAATCCCCAATTTTATTTGTAGGAACCAACCTAATAGAGAAACCAATCCCCAACACAAAGATTTGAGCACCAAATCAAAAGGTAAGACACTAGTCCTATTGGATTAAAAATATATCATTTATGGAATTTTAAGACTGATAACATGACTCACACTTGATTTGATCAACTTTTAGAAACTCTCCCATATAGAATATGATCTTCTAATATTGACACACAATGATTGGAATGCAACTCACATTATCACACTAATATTCACATTGAATCCCTAATTGCATAGTATTGATACAAATACTCTTCCATACATTGAAAGAATCCTAGTCCTAAAAATATACATTCCAACAATTTAACAATATCTTATGTTGTCCGAGAACTTCTTAACACCATTCACAATTAGCCATGTCAGCTAAGAGTAGACCTTAATTCAAATTGATATGAAATTTGTAGTCAGATCGGTTCTAAATCAATTTCATTGACACTAGTGATAGATGATGTTATGTGTTCCCTTCAGTGATCTTAAACTTTCCCTATTTTATTTTCACACGATTCCTCTAGTTGGGTTATGCTTCCATTCTCTAGTGCAAACACCTAGACATTATTTATAGTCAATTGACCAACACAGATAACATTTTGCTACATTTAAATTTTTGCTATTGAAGTTCGACCTTTGAAACTCTAGAATCCAGTACATCATGAGTAACTTTGATTTAGGTATAAACCACAACCCATAACATTCAAGTGCAAATAAAAATACTATGACAATAAATGAGTAGAAAGCTAGAGAATATTACTGTAAACACTTCTTCTCAATAATGATAAAAGATGATATTCAAAGCATACTAATAATAACATTCTTCTCAATAATGATAACACTAACATTTTGCAGCTAATTAGAGTACTTGTTAAGTTTAAATACTCAGACATGACATGAAAAAAGTAATTACATTTAATTCTCACCGATCTGCTTGCATCACTCCTTTGATGTCAAAGATAATACTCCTTTGACATCAATGACAACATATGTTCAACAATCTCTCCTTTTGTCATTGATTGAAAACACAAAATATTGGTTGCACATCAACACAAATCTAATATGTTAGGAATAGGAGCTCCCCCTATCTGAAACAAATAAATCCTTTTGACATTGAGTTCCACTTTCTCCCCTTAGTGTATTTAGTATTTTGAGTTTTATTTCTCCCCATTTGGCATCATTTTCAAAGGAAAAATTCTCACTAATCAATCTTGAAACCTATCTCCCAGATAGTCTCCCCCTAATTCCATACTTCAACTAGTCCTTTTGATCACTTTGCTTATACTCAACCAGGTTTTGAAACACTCTATAATATCACAAATTCTACTTGAGGTATAGATTCAACACTCCTCGTCAACCTATGTTTCCTCTAGAACATCAAATAAGAGAGAGCTCTCTCTCCCTCTCATATTCTTCCTAAAAAACTAAAATGCATTATCATATTCTTTATTTTTTTACCAAGGCCAATTTTCATCCTTCTTTCCCAACAAGCATTCTATCTCTTTGATCAGAATGGGGTCATCACCTTATGAGTTGCAACTATCCATAATAGGCTCATCAAAACTTCCTTCTATTGATCCATATTTTTTCATATTGAATGTAACATTGTAGCTTTAATTTTTGGAATCATTACATATCTTAGATTGATCAAAAAAATTAGTATGAGGGATTATTTACCTTTTAGGATTCTATTATTTTGGTTTCTTCTTCCACACTTTCTCAGAATCACTGTTGTGATTTACTGAATTACTTCCTTTAATTTTCATCTTAGAAGAACTTACAAAATTTCTTTTATAGTGTCTTGTAATGTTTCCAAAGCTTTTGTGCTTATGATAAATGATATTGGAATAAAATAGTTGACAAAACACATTTCTACTAACAAAATTATTTCTTCTTGCTAGACCTTTCCTACAATTCACAACCTTATGAACAAAATGATTGCAATTGAAATAATATCTAGAAAAAGAGTGATTGAACCTAGTATTGAATCCTTGTCCTCTTGGTGCTTATCTTCTAGATATCATATTCTTCCTTTGAACTTGAATATACAAAAAAATATTTAATTCAACATTAATTACCATTAGTAACTTCTCGAAACATGAACCTCAAAACATCAATAAAAAATTATTATTTCGTTAATCATTAAGAAACATATATGCACACATCCACAAAGAGAACATCATATATACATGGAAACCCATAATAGGAAAAACCACAGTGAGAAGAGCTACTTGGAGCTACTATCCAAATCTAACCTAAAAATAATAATGAATCACTTAAAATTATGAAGTAGGAACCAACCTAATAGAGACACCAATCCTCAATTATGTTTTTAGGAACCAACCTACTCGAGACACCAATCCCCAACACAAATATTTGAGCACCAAATCATTAGCTAAGACACCAGTCCTACTAAATTATAGAGATATGATATTTAGAATTTAAAGACTGATAAAACAACTCGCACTTGATCTAATCAACTTCTAGACACTCTCCCATATAGCACATGATCTTCTAATAATGGCACACAATGATTGGAATTCAACTCACATTATCACACTAATATTCACATTGAATCCCTAATTACATAGCATTCCTATAACACAGTCTCCCCTATATTAAATGAATCCTAGTGCTAAATATATAAATTAAAATAATTTAATAATATGTCATGTTGACCAATAAATTATTAACACCATCCACCATTATCCATTTGGGCTAAGGGTATACCTTAACTCAAATTGATATGAAACATGTAGTTTTCTTGTTCCTAAATAAATTTTATTTCTGTGAGTGATAAATGATGTTATGCGCTTTGTTTAGTGATCTTAAACTATTATTTTATCTTCACACACTTCCTCCAGCTAGTGCATGCTTCCCTTCTCTATCACAAAGACCCAAAAATTATTTACAATCAATCATCCATCACAAACAACACTTTGTTACTTCTAACTTTATATCTACTAAAGTTCAACATTTGAAACTCTAGAATCTAATACATCATGAGTAAATTTACTTTCGGTAAATCACAAGCCATAGTATTCAATTTTTTTAGAGTGTAGAGAAAAAAACTATGATAACACATGAGTATCAAACAAAATAATACTACTCCAAACACTTTCAGATTGCTTCCAACAACTTCCAACAACTGTAGTAGATACAATATGATATTTCAAGCATACTAATAGTAGTCTTCTTCTCAATAATGATAAAATTAACATTTTTTAACTGATCACAATACTTCCTGAATTCACATGCTCATAGATGACATGATAGAAGTAGTTACATTTAATTCTCACCGATTTGCTGACATCACTCCTTGGATATGAAAGACTATACTCCTTTGATATCAATGGAAAAATATGTTCCAAAATAACACTTGGAAGGTTTAACATAAGGATGTCATTATTTTAGAACTTGTAATGCCTAATCTGCATAGTGAAATAGTCTTCTCGTGTCTTTCTATAAATCAATATATTCAACTAAATAACACAATACACACTATCTAAAAATAGCTTAAAGATAGAACTCATCAAAATTTTAAATATAGAAGGATCATTTTTAAGACCAAATGTCATTGCTAGAAAATCATAATGACTCTCATGATTCCTAAACGTTATCATTGGAATATATTCTTCCTTAATTCAAACTTTGTGATAACCGAATCTAACATCAATCTTTGTTAAAAATGTAGCTTGAACATTTAGTTCATCTAGTAAAAAATCAATGACTAGAATAGAAAAGTTTACTTTTATATTGTATTTTTTGATATCTCTATACTTTGGACACATGTGCCAAGTTTAATCCTTATTGTGTACCATCACCATAGAAGAGTAGGTACTCTAGATATGCCTAATAATAACTAAATTTAACATCCCCTAAACCATCTTCTTGATCTCAATTTTTTTGTATTTAGGGGCACCTATAGGGCCTGATGTTAGTTACTTGGCTTATAAATAACATCTAAATGACATGATCCTAATATACTTTTTAAGGAAATCCTTTTGGCATCTCTCCAAAAACAACAAAATAATTATTTAATTTTTTTTCTAGATCTAATAGTGTAGAAGCTTTCTATTGATATGCTTCTAGTGAAAATAGTTGGACCATAAACCGATATGCTCCCTTGTTAAGTATTTTTTGTATTTGGTGTGAGATTACCATCTATGGAGAATTTGTATGAAATGCTCTTATTACTAGTATCCTTCCTTTTGATTGAAAGTGCATAAATAGATCCTAAAGGTTCACCTCAATTATCCCTAATGTAATAAGCTATTGTACTCCAATAATAATATATATTACACTTATTGAGATAAAAAACATAGGGTAATCAAGTTTGTATTTCTCCCAAGGATAATTTGATGCTATGAAATTTCACCAAAAAAATAATAGTTCTCTCATCTATAATAATTACTTGAATTTATAGAGTTAGATAAAAAAAATTCAAATCAATAGTGTCCTATTTATTGATTAAGTAGTGAGTACTTCTCAAGTCTATTAGAATTATCACTCTATCTTTCTTCAAGTAATCCACTACCCTGAGAGTTATTGGGGTGTTATGTTAGACACACAAGACAATTGAGAAGGGGGTGAATCAGTTGTACATTAAAGTATTCAAAACCTCATTAACCTTCAAACCCTTATTATGTATCAAAATGAATCTCAACTAATGAAACATAAGCACATTCACAACCATACACCATAGAACACCAAATTTAAATGGAAAAACCTAATTAGAGAAAAACTACAATGATGATTAACTCACATATATATATGAATAACAAGATTGATTTCAAAAGGCTCACTGCCCAAAGGGCTCACTTTTCATAATACAAAGAGAATATAATATTGTTACAAGGAACTTCACTACCTCAAATAATAGGAAGATCCACCACGAAAACTCTACACCATATGTAACCTTTGGATCACTATGCCCAACAACTTTAGGTACACTAAAAATAGACACCTTCTACTCACTACTTTTGATAGCCTTAGGTGTTTAAGCTCCACCTAGATCACTACACTTGATAAAATTCACTTCATCCTTCATTGCACTACACATCACCCACATCTCCACCAATTAACCTTGATTATATATCTTTTGCAACCTCAAAAATCTTCTCTAGGTCATCCTAAATAAAATGTATGCACGTCAAATGTGTAACCACCAAAGAGGTCAACACCAAACACTTCCGCAATGGAAAGAAGTGAAGGTAAACCAAACCCAAGGTTAAATAGGACCCAAATATATATTTATATGCTACACTATGCTTCCAAAAAAAAAACACTATCTTTGTAATCAGTGCTAGAACACTAGGTTGACCAAACTTGCACTAACACCATTAAACAATCAATTCACTCTTCACTAGGTCCAAAAACATCCTAAAAACCGCATAGAGACATCACATAAAATCTTGAAATATTCCAACATCATCAGAATATTCATCTCAACAATGTCAAAACCACCTAAGACTGATAATACTATCATCATGTGCAACCAACCATATAGCCACAAACATACAACTCACTAACCAACCTTGCAAAAAAATTGAACACCAAACACTCTAGGGAAAGGTATATGAAAGTAATATAAGCATGTTCCCAAATCTGTAAGAAAAGAAACCTCAACAAGGATAAATGTAGAGTAATTCCATTTCTCCTAGACAACCTTCTTCACAAGCAACACACTATCAAACATATCTTCCATTGCCACACGATCCAAAACCTGAAACTTTGGATATAACACCTTTGAACACTTTGATAATCTCATCCAAACTACACAAGAAAATATTCAATCATGAAGAAATGTGGAGCATAATACATAACACAACTTTGTCACCTTGTACACACTCTATTCCAATTTTCTCAAAAGCACTTGGAAACCAAGTGAACCAGCTGAAACATAGAAAAATAGGGTTGATCAAAATGAATTGATGAGAAATGTTCCTATCTTCCTAGTTTCTTTCAATTGTGAGTGCTATAATGTGTAAATGAGTATTAGAAATCAAACCTAACTAATATAGAAATCAAAAGGCAGGTTTTAGGAGGGTCAAATGTTGTGTACCTATTACAAAAAGTGCGCTTTTGGGCCTCACTAAGGACTTATTCGCCCTAGGGTGAATGGGTCCTAGCTAGGGTTCTGGAAAAATAGTTTATGGGTTATGTTCCTCTTAGTCTGCACTCCCAAATTGTTGTCAGGCACTATCAGAAAGCCGAAAATAAATCTTGTAGCTCCATTTCCATGATTTGACAAATTTCTTAGCAACTTTGACAACTTTTGCAACTTTTACAAGTTTACTCTCCAAATGATCTTCAACCTAAAACCTGCAATCACACATCAAAGGGAGAGAAATGTTTTTTTGTTAGGGAATAGGGGTTTGCCTTGGTAAAACCCTGTTTTCGTAATTAAACCTTGAAATGAAACAATGCATGAAGGAATGATGAACGAAAAAAATAATTTCACAAATCACCACACCTTGATTGAAAAATTGGAGTACAAATCAACAATCTTGCATGGAGTGGCCTCAATGAATGTAGATCTTGATCTTGAAGCTTGATATGAAACAATGTTTGAATTGGATCTTGAATGCTACATCAACACATTAGCTCAACAACATGCATGATGCACTAAATATTTGACATGATGATGAAATCTTGATTTATGCAATAATCTTCTTCAAATCTACCCTTGAATGCCTTAGAAATTTCTCTTGAATTCTCTTGATAAAATTTCTATTAGTATGCTTGCATAAAAATTCTAGGTGAAACTAAGTGAATATTTATACATAACTTATCATTAAATCTCGGAATTCTAATATCACAAGTTGACATCAAATGTAGGATTTGAAATCATTAAAATATTGAAAAAAACATATTTCAAAGAGGGTTCATAGGTCTAAGTGAGGACCCATTCGCCATGTGGTGAATGGGTCCTAGCTCACCTAGCTAGGACATAATTTGGGAAATGTGAAATATCATGTGAAAATAGGGTCCTAGGACCCAGTGAGGACCCATTCACCATGTGGTCAATGGGTCCTAGGTCACTAACCTAAGAAACAACCTTCAAAAGTTAAGTTTTGTGTAATGGAATTTAAGAATTTCGGGTTTTATCCCTCAAAATTTACAATTACTTAGGATTGGATTTGAATTAAAGGGGCCAATTAAGGAAAATTAACCTCAATTAATTAATAAAGCCCTAGCTTAGTTTGAAAGTATAAAGATACACTTTATAACACCCTAAATAAGGCACAATTAAGTTATTTTAGTTTAGAAGGGCCCTAAACTTAATGTGAATGTATAAAACACATTGCAACACTAAATCAAGGTAACATTAAGCTCATTTATTATTAATCCAAAACTAAGGAAAAAGGGATAATTTTTCCGTTACTACATGTTGTCCCCACTTAAGTGAGAGTATGACCCCATGTTAAAATTTGCACTAAAGTAGACATTAAAGACACTTATGTATGAAACAATGACAAAGATACACAACTATACACTATCAAAGTCAAAGAAGAGTCAAGCCTAAATGGTCCAACGTGATGTGAAACACATCTAAGCTATTGGTTTTGCACTCACTTCGGGGTAGTGGAACCTCAGGTCTTCCACTAGGTGAGTCTTCCCCTAGGAAGGTGGCTTAGTGAAAAATTCATGCCTCTATGTTGGCTCTCACTGTAATTACCATACCAAAGGTATCCCTCTGATAAATCTGATAGGGTGCCACTTATATTCCTATTTCATGCTTAATAATTTTTGTTATGCTAAGCACCTATGCACATGTAAAGGCTCCACAAGAAAGCAAGGTGTGTTATGCTAGGTGGCCTTGAATTAGGGTTTCAAGATTTACAAGGTTAGTAGGTTGTGTTATGCTGAATACTTATGAACATTATGTATAGGTTTTTGTTAAAAGGGACTTTGATTCAATCATGTAAGTTCTTGTTCTTAGGGAACATTGTGCCTAATGTCTCCAAGAGAGGACAAGTCAAGAGTAAAAGATTCAAAACTTAGGGAATGTAGTGTGTCGCATCACCACTAAGAGGAAAGTTGTACGCTAAGAAGTATCCCACTCTTTGAGGAAATCAAACCCAATGAAACCACTATTAAAAGGACACATAATAGGAAAAATAAAATTGCACCATGAAATATGAAAAATGTCGAAAGATATTATCGATGTATGCCCCCACTTTAAAGTGGTTGCTAACACCATTGTTGTGAGAAATTGCTTTAAATTAGCCAATATTTACTCCTAAGACATGAGAGATTACTCATAAATCCCTATGCCAAGCTTATGTTTCTCAAATAAAGCTACACCATGAAAAGGGGGGGAGGGTTTGCCCCCAAAAATACATAAGGGAACTATGGATTCGGGGTTAGTGTATATGTGCTACAATGTTGTTATAGAGCTCGGAAATGTCATCATTCCAAAAATACTCATAGAATTGAAAGAATAAAATATAGAGAGTGAAAAAAAAGAAAAATCCTTCAAGTCAACATGAAAGATACCTAAATGTCTCGATGCCTTCCATCATCCCCAAAAGTAAAAAATAAGACAAATGAAAAGAGTAAAATGTTTATGATATAGAGAAGAATGTAGGTACATATAGAGGAATGCACAAAAAGAGAGAGAGAGATACATCAAATGAAACAACACGATGGATCACATTATGTAGCTGAAATCACAGAAAGAAACATGAAAAAAAAAAAAATACTAGTAAGGCACATGTGAGTCAACCTATAGAATTTCATTCGCATCCCAATCTCGATCAGTATATAAAGAAGGCGGATAACTAGCCAAATGGACCACATCAAGTACCACAACTAGGACAAGGCTACTTTACCCCTTACCCCCACTTAGTGTGGGACAAGGATGAGCTAAGATGAATGATAATATTCCACTCCTTGCAAAAAGGAAAGGATCTTCAATGAATGTAAAAGATGAAATAGTGAGTATGCTATGATCCTACAACTATTACATGATAAGGAGTAGCAACTATTGTTATTGATTATTATGAGTAAACAAAATATCAACTGGATGCATATCTAATAAGATATTCCCATATGTATCTATCGGTTCAATATGCACCAAAGTTAAAGTTGTCTTAAAAGAATATTTCATTAGAGTTTTGACATTGAGTGAAGGATTTTTTGTTTCTTTAGAGGGAAAATAACCAAGACCATTAGTCATTTCTTCGCTATGAGGCTCTATAGGGACATGAATACCTTGGTCTCTAGGATCACACACTTTTCTACTATACCCAAGTTGTTTCATAAGTTCATAAATTCTTCCATAAATCTTTTTTATTTCTTTCAGATTCAGTAATTGTTCATAATCAACTTCATTAAATTTTGTCCTGTATGTTGTATTTTCTTCTAAAGTGGTTGAAGTGGATGCTTTTGAATTTCGTACTGACATTACTAATTTTAATTTCCTTTTCAAACTCTTTTGTTATGATTTTGTATTCTCCCATGAATGTAGGTGTGAAATCAAAGGAACTCCAAGCATCTTCCAATAACTTTGTGACTTCTTCAATATGCTTTTCTTTTTATTTCTCGCCATGCAAACAAATTTTAGGTTTAGGGTCATCCTTGATTGTATAAAATTTATTTTTAAAGTCTATAGTTTGAGGTAATGGGAGGGATGTTGGATTTGTTTGTCTTGGTTGGATCCTAGTGTTATATGTATGAGCAATGGTATTGTAACTCGGTTGTTGTGAAAAATTATCATTATCAAGTTTCCTTTTAGGTGGTTCTAAGATAAGAACAGGTTGATTTTGAACTTTTGGTTGTTGTGAGGGTGGGTAAATGATAAGTTGAGGCTTAGGTGGTCCAATAATTAAATGGTTTGTACGAGGTCTAAGAATTAAAGGAATCAATGGAGTTCTAATGTTCATAACCTCAACACACTTATCCTTATTTTCATGATCTCTTAGTGAAGGGGATTCGAATGTCACTTCATCATCTTCATCTAAGGAAGCCACCTTACTATTGTTTGAATGACATGTGTGAATGTTCTCATTTTCTTGTACCATGATATCTTCCCTAGTAGGAGATTTTTTAAGAGAGAAAAAAATTAACTAGATGTTCATGACATTCAAAGGTTGGTTCTTATAAAATGACTTCATCATAAGGGAGTTATCAATGGTTCGGTTTTATTGCTTATCAATGATGGCATTATTTTGTTCAATAATTTTTTCCCTAGGATTCTCATGACTCTCATTGATTGGATTTTCTAACACCAAAATATATTCTTCACCAATAGTAGTATTAGGAAAAGGAAAAAAATTATTGTTATGATTGTCCATGATTCCATCCTTGTTTTCTAAGGTCTCATTCTCTTGTGTCATAATATCTACTCTAGTAGGAGATATTTTAGGAGAGGAGTAAACAAGAGGTTTTTTGATGGGTTTTTTAGAACTTCTCAACATAGGTAATGCATGGGTGCATCACCTCTCTTGAAGGGAAATCTCCAACAATGATTTGTTGAAAATTAGCCCAAGGTATCTCAGGTGTTAGGTCATGACATACTTGGAATTTCTCAATGGTTTAAATGTGATTTTGTTGGTAATCATAGGGAAGACTTACAAAAGTTAGGCTGGAAGGAAGTTGGATCTTAGGATGGAGTTCTTGAGATGGGAAGTTATCGTGCAATTTCTGCAGGTTCAAACAATAATCTTAAACTCCTATCTTATCTTGAGATTTGGCTTTACAATGTGCAATGAACCTTAGCATAGGCTATTTATTCAATAAAAAGGAAAAAGGAAGGGAAAGGAAGAGGTTCCTGGATTTGAAACTAGAAATGAACAATGATCATGGAGGGTTCTACTATGGACAACTTCTTAAAAAAATAAGATCACTCAACCAGATTAACTCATAGTGTCACGAAACTTGTGCAAGCTTCTAAGGACTACAAATATTCAACCATTCATTCACCATGAACATGCATGAATAAAAGATAGAAGTTTGGAGAAAAATTTGGTTTATGCCTAGAATAACTTTACACAAATATCTACCATCAATAAACAGAAAAAAGTATGGACAAGAAATTCATCAACACAACAAAATTCTACACAATCATTGAACAAAATCACTTACTCTATCAAAGAAAACTAAAAAATTTTAAACAAAAAGGTAAATATTTCTAAATCAGATAACTTTGGGAGATGAACCATGTAACATGCAAAATAAACTCAAGATTCCACCAAAATCCAATGAACTTCTATTAATATATCTACAACATGCCTTTACAACAACTCAGCTCTCTGAAAATGAGGGGAGGAGAGCCCTATTTATAGTTTCAAAAAAGAAAAATGAGTGGCCAATATTTAATTTCATTGTGTGGCAAAGATTCAATTTACACTAGGGTTTCACCTACCCCCAAATAAATAGCAATTTAAAATACATCTCTATCCTTTCCCTATTTTTTCCTCATTTGGCAGCATTGTAGCTCTCTTATTGTAGCTACTTCCCAAGGAACTAGTTATCAATAACAAGATTTCCTTCATTTTTCTTGATAGTGGCATATTTTATGAACCTGTAGATCAAAGGGTGTAACTTATCCCATTCCAAGATATCAGATTGAAGCACCTGAAAATTCAATTTCTTGGATCTACAGGTTTGTATGTTCCAATCTTCATCATACTTAGCCACATTTTGTGCCACCTGTTCTGACTGAGCAAAGGAATGAGTAGAAAATCCCATGAAATTTTTTGTAGGCTTGCCCATGGTTCAAACTTCCATCTTCTTATGAAAGTGGGGCCTTACCTTCTTTGGATCTATCTCAGTAGATGGCATATCAAAATATGTCATTATTCTGAGGTACTCCTTGCATGTCATTCTAATTTCCTTTAGCCAATCAAGATCTTGCTCCACCTCATGGAGCAAATGCTCTAGGATTTCTTTTCTATGAGTGAGGCCCAGTCTCCAATTATCCATAAGCCAAAAATATTTCTCTGCCATCGCAAGTTGCTTCGTCACCACCCTTTCAAGAATTTTGAGGATTTCCTTGATCTTGGGATATGTAATCTTGTATATTTTTGGAAATTCAATGCAAGTCTTCCTTATATCCTCAAGATACTTGTGCACATCCAGAAACTTATTGGTTGTCCTAACAACTCTTCCAATACCCATATTTCCATTATAGAGGACTTGTCTGAACCAATCTTTAGTGGCCTTGGTCCAACTCCTTCTTTTCTCCAACTTGCTGATATGTTCCTCTGATAGCAACAACGAGGTAGTTGTTGATGTTGTAGGAACCTCATGAACTGAGGAACATTGTTGAATGTATGTCATGAAATCTGCCACCTGTGCCTTGAGCTCCTCCTTAGAGGTCTTATCCTTATTCATCTCATGTATAATAGTGGTGAAGAATCCTTGGAGATGGTCAATATTTTGTTCACTTATCATTATCCCAAGGTCGATGGTAGAGATATTATAACTTACCCCTTCCTCACCCACTACAAGGGTGGAGAATTGCACTATTCTTGATTCTGAGGTGTCATGGTCAATTGGGATCTGACCTTTGGCTTCTTCTTTTTTTTGTACTAATTTGAGCTTGAGCCAATATGACCTCCATCCTTGCCTTAGGATCCTTTTGGGTTGAATCTTTCTTCTCCAACTGCTTCCTAAGCCACTTGGGAAATTGAGCTTCCCCTTTTAGTGATTTGTGATCACGCTCTTCCTCATGAGTGTGCTGCATTGGAAAATTTTTGTCACCCGAAGTGTCTTGCTCTAGCTTCTCCCCCTCTTCTTCATCTGAATAATGTATAAATATTATTGCTTTCCTCAGGGATTCAACAGTCGTATGCTCCTCAGGGGTTATCTTATTTTTCATAAGTTTCTCCTTCTTCTTCCTCATGTTCATGCTCCTCATAATGTTCTTCATGATGCTCCAGCTCTGGGCTTTTCCTCATTTCTACCTCTTCTTCAAGTCTCTCTTCTTTAGGAAGAGGCATCTTTGTATCGGTTTTGGGACTTTGATCACATTCCCTTATTGGGGACTTAGTGTTTTTCATCTATGTGTCAACGCCCTTCTCTTCAATAACAGGCCATTTTTCAACCTCTTCTTCCACATCCTTGAGTTGATGGGCTGACTCTTCTTAAAGATCAGCATCAAAGGTATCCCTTATAAATTTTTTATTTGAATCATCATCCTCCCCCTCAGAGGACTCATGGATGACCTCATCAATTATGAGATGCTCAACTATGGGATGCTCATGATATTCATCTTCTTCTTCCTTCAATTTCATGGCTGCCTCCCATTGTTGTTTGTCCATCTCTTTCAAAATTTGCATTGTGGCCTCCATTGAGGCCAGTTCAGTAGGAGAAGGAGGAAGAGGAAGACCAAATATATCCTGAGAAAGATTAGTCTGCACTACAGGGTTTGCAAACATTCTCAAAATATTTGATGGCACATTTTGCATATACTTAGTGAAAGCTTCTGGGAGGACGAGAGTGGGCATCGTCACTGCGACAATATTTTTTGGGAGGTAAAATGATGGGGACATGGATGAGGAAGAGAGCACAAATGTAGTGGTGGAATAAGAGTCCATGGTGATGATCTGTGCTATGGGAGAGGTGGAGGCAAAGTGAACAAAAATATCCACTACGGGCGGAGAGGTGGCAACTGTTGTTTGTGGGATAGGCAAGGGAATGATAAAAATGATAGTTGTAGCTATGGCAGAAGATGTGGAAGGTGAGGATTTTAATTTTTCATCTCCCTCATGGAGTGGGTCCTCTTGAATAGTGGGCATCTCCGTGAAACTACCTGATTTCTTTGGCTTCTTCGAAGTCCCAATTTCTGTAATATTCCCTGAAAACCCCTTGGATTTGGGCTAATCCTCAGGAGCCTCCTTTATTTTCTTTGATCTTGTGATGGGGGGATATTTTTAGGTCTCTCCTATCAAAGTGTCATCAATAGCGATACTATTGGCTTCACCCTCATGTGGATGATTGGGTTCTATAAATGTTAGCTCCACTCCCTGCTGCTCCAATTTAGCAATTTTCCTATCAACCCACTACTTAGTTCTTGCTTCAATGGGCTTTGTGATGATATAGAGGTCATTGAAATCCTCTTTGTTCCAATCTGTTATTTGAAATGGCAGGCTGGAGATGACATTGTACCTTGGGTCCATCACTATGCTCTCTTCTTCAACCACTTGCTTAGGCATAGGAAAAAAAGTGACCATTTTGACAAAGTAGGTCATCATGCACATGTACTACCACATATGCACCTCCTTGTCATCTTTAAAATAGGCCCAAAATTCCTTGATGTTATATAGGTGGGAATATTGAAATGCGGCCATCCATGGCTGAGCATTATGGAATTTGAGGTTATACTCCACGAGCTCCTTTTTTGAATAGTCTCCACATTTAGAGGAGTGGAGTTCGTACTACCCCTAATCGAAGGAAAGATGATAAGAAACCCCTACCCTATTCTTACTACTCAAGAGAGAGTGCGCATGTCATAGTTTTTGTGAGAATTCAAGCAGTATTATCTGATCATTTGGGTACCAGGGCAACTTGTACAGTTTTTCAAGAAATCCCTCAACTCAGATATAAGTGAACTTCAAAAATTGTATGAACAAGAAAGAAAAATGACAGATCAAAGAATGGGAACTATGTGAGACTCTCCTTTTGGGGTCACCCCCAAGCAATATGATGATATAACCTATGAAAGCATCATTGACCCTACAGTAATCCCTCTTGAAATTTCTATATTATAATTGATGGTACTTGTCATACACCTTCAGTACCATGTGTGGATCTAGGTTGGGTGATGCGAACGAACCCCTATATTGGGTATGGTCAACAAAAAGGTACACAAGGTATGACTTCATGTAGAACTTACATGTCTTCTTGACTGCAAAAAATTGCTCATGTAGGTAGTCACTGATCATTCCAGCCCAATAGAAGCATGTGTCTCCTCGAATTATTTCCTCAATAAAATAAAAAATCCACTATTGGAAGTAAGCTGAGGTAGGAAAGCCCATGAATTTTCTTAGGAGAGTCATCAATTCATGATAATATTCAAAGAATTCACTCCATAAGAGTTCATGAGGCACTTTATTGGCACTCCCCTTCTTATCTTTCAACCAATACTGATTAATCAATTTTTTGCATCTAAGGGGATCTTCATCCCACATCTGCTTGCCAAATTCCTTGGGGGTCTTCTCCATTTTACTAATTGTAGGAATACAAAAATTCTTCCTTATTTACCTGGCTTAAAAATTAGCCAATATGTTTCCATCCCTATCTACTATTGTTCTAGTATCCTCCTAGTATGCTTCTCTATAGGCCATCACAAGTTCGGGAGAAATGAAGGCTGGTGAGAATCCTGCAACCTTGGCCAACCCACTACTTCTGATTTTCCTGGAATTTATCCTAACCGTTTGTTTGAAATCTATGTCTGTGTCCCGGATTGGTATCTGAGATCTCCTTACATGCTATGAGTACCTTGGAGTTAAGTTGCTCCCCTTGGAACTTGTACTTCATCTGGTCTTTTTATTCCTTGCCTCAAGAGGCTTTTGCAACCTTCTTCCCTTTAGATTTTCAATGGATGCCCCTGAGGATCCAACAACTGATTCCATATATCCTATGAGAAAAAGGGAGGTGAGCACAATCAAGTATAAAAACATGGAAATGTTATCCCAAATCCCTACAAAATAGTGTTAGATTAGGTAAATCATCATTTGAGAAATCTAACATATCATCCAGATTGACATTACATATTATAGGAGCGATTTTGAACCATTTGGGCCCCATGGGTCAAACTTCCTTGGGTTGTTAGTAGTTTTGGAGGAGCTATAGGAGGGATGACATTCAAGGCGTGATAGCCTGCCCATCCCGAACTACCTTTGTGTTTAATCAATTTGAAGGATCCACCGAGAGTAGTGCCCTATTTTGGCATGTGGGTCAAAGTCATTTTGATGAATGGAGGGTATTTGGATCCCCTTTTGGACAATCGGAACTGAGAGGAGATCTGGCCATTCAATGTTTTTTCATTGAGAATGACACTGCAAGACAACACCCCATAGGTGGAGTTCCACGTTGCAGGATTTGTAGGGTCGGAGGACGGTAAAATACGTGGGTCAGAGGATGTGGAAGGACACAAAGGATTGGCCATCCAACATGATGAAGGGGGCATGGTGGCCCACAACATCGGGTCCGTGGAGGGCCATGGTTGTCTATCCTTCATTTTTATTTGCTTTTCTTTTGTCTAGAAGTGAATGGAATGTTAGGTTTCATGCGAGAAGACAGGGGCTAGAGTTCATTTGGAATGGCAAAGGAAAGATGAAGTTCCATGGTCGGAAGTCCGCAAGGCCTCAACTGCAAAAGTCAGGATTTAATCATTTTTTATGTAAGCTTAACCTTCAATGTCTTTTTTAGCAGTGGGATCCGATGGTCAAGAGGATGACACCAGATGAAAATTTGGAATGGAAAGGGCAACGACTGAAAGCACCCGGAGGTCTGTGTGGGTGGGATCGAGACAGGTGGCAAATGATTCTTTTGTTAATTGGTTTTTCAATGCTTCACATATTTCGAATGAAGGTGCGACATCCGATTGATGGAACAATAGGTCTGAGGGACCATTTTAAATGACATGACTTAAACGCTTTCAGTGGGTGCAAACCCATGAACTAGGATGACAGTTTGTAATTTATTCTTTTATCTGTGGCCGACAGAGTTTTTAATGTAATTCCATTTAACAGATATATAAGATCAATTGTTTCATCATTTTGAAGTGTTTGAGGTGTGTGTTGATGGTATTTTCTGCACAACAATAGCTCATACATAATATAATATCTTATCTCTCTTGAAAGGTAAATGTCTATGGGAAAAGAGATAACCCTAGGGTCTCTAATTTTAGGTCTTGAAAATGCAACAAAACAACTCAGAGATAATGTGAAAATTCTAGTAATCACAAAGGGAACTTACTACAAGCAAATGCTGGACTTTGAATTTATCAGATCTAAACAATAAATTGATACTTAAATCTGTAATGGAACCCAGATAAGAAAGAAATAGAAAAATATGAAGGTTTCCAAGATAATTATAAGACTAATTTTAACCCTAAGATTGATAATGTCAAAAGATAAGATGCTCAAAATGGACCAATCCCTCATAAACTACTTTTTGTTTAATCCAGATAAATCTGCAATTTTACAGAAATAGTGCAATCTTCTGAGGTATTTAAATATTTTCAAATCACAAACATTCATTCAAGCAATCCTGAACAAACCATTATAATTGAATTGAGCACAATTTTAATCCCATGCTAAATTTGCAAAGCAACTAACAATCAGGTAACTGCAAAAAGTATGGACTAGAGATCGCTGCAAACATTCCAAACATCAAACCCTAAGCATCACCAAACTATTTAATTATGAACTTATAAGAAATTTTAAAGATAGAACAACAAGAACCATGCCAGATGAAGTACTATAAGATAGATACCAAACCATAATATCCTTTCTTATATTAAGTCATCCAAAATGGCAACAATTCTAGTTTTCTGTTACAACACTTTGCTTGAAAATAAACTCTAATTCACTGAACTATGAAATCTCTATTCTACTTCTCTATTCATATCATGTATCACCTATCTATCTATCTCAAATGAGGCAAAATGACTATTTTATAGAGAATCCCTAAGATAGGTCGACCCAAAAATAATAATTTACAATAAAAAATGACTTATAAGAGGTTGGCCTCATAAGACATTTGAATATAATATGAAATGTACAATTAGCACCAATATCATCCAAATCGGCCCAGGTATCAAAGGGTCAGCCCAATGCATGTGAGTAATGGGAAGCACAAATATCAAGGTAGCCCTACATAACTACTCCCCATCATTTTCCTTAGCTCGACCTTCTTCACCATGCACGACCAACAATATTTTGTCTAGCTCAACAACAGGTGGCACTGGTAAAACCCTAACTCATCTTTCAAGAGACTTAATATCATCCCTTGCCTACCTCACTGTACCATCCTAATCAGCCCTATTAGTTAAGTATATGTCAATGACTACAATATAGGTTGCAACATCATCTAGCTGATGTTCAGTGACTGGTCCCTCACTAACTAAAGAATAAACATCTCTCCACCATTTCCTAAGTTGCTCCAAATTAATATTCTTTGGAGAAAAATTCTTCCTTCCTATCATAATTTCAAAGAATGAGATCCACTTATCATGAATACTAGTCAAAGTGTCTGCAATCTTCCTTCCTTGTTTGTGAATCTTTTTCAAGGCCTTTTGCCTCATCTAAAAGATTTCGAACCATTCCCAAGGTTCAAAAACCCTTGAGAAAGGAAGAATCCCACCCTTTACCATCTTATCTTTAGTAAAATCCATGATCATTTTGGTTTTCGCAGTAGAAGATCAATATCCTCTTTTTCTTGAGCAAGCACAACCTTCATTCAGTCTACTGACCTCATGGCGTCTCCTCCAGTTGACAAGATATTTTTGATAGCAGCAGCTCCTTTTGTTTGAACACCCTGCAACCAAGCAACTGTAGCAAGTGTGGTGCCTTTCATCTTCTCAAGCTCGAAGATTGTTTCCTGAGGAAAGAAACCTACTGAAGAGGAGGAAGAGCCAATGCAATGCAAAGGTTTCATCAACTCCTGCAAGTAATTCTTCAATTTCCCATTCTCTTTCTCGAACTCATGCCTGATTTGTATAGCCTTCTTTAATTTTCCTACAATTATAGCACTAGATCCTTCATACTCCTCAATGTCCTATTCCATAGATGCATGCCCTATGTCAATAGTCAACACATGATAATCCTTGGCAGTCATATTATCTCTATCTTTATCCAAAGTAGGGGTAGTAATGTGAGCAACTCTATTGGTTGACCCATCTCTCTCAATCCGGGACATAACTCTAGCCTTCTTCTTAGTCTTTCCCTTTTCAAAATTGGCCATTAAGTCATCCCAATTAGGAGGAGCATCTTCTACTATTACCAGTTTAATTTTCAATTATTTTTTAAGCCAACTTGGAATAGTGGACTTAGTTGGCACTATATCTTGCTTATCTTGCTCTTGTTGGTCATTATGCACATCCTTCTCAACACTTGGAAAATTATGGACATCCATGATTGGATTCTCCTTGTCTTGCAATTGCTCCTCTACAACAACCTGCACCAGTGAAGGGATCTTGGCTGGTATCTCCTCCTATTGAGGAGATTTACTCAATTGCTCCTTCGTAGGTGAATCTACATAGGCCACCAAAGGGGACTGGATCACCTTGTCAATTTTTGCCTCTACACTATAAAGGTCTCCTTCCTAAAATTCCTTATCACCCAAGTCTTTGGGATCTTCATCCTTCCTTGGCTCTTCTTTCACACTGCTAGTAGAATGGAAATACCTTCCTATTCAACAATGGGAGCAATCACAGGGACATCCTCCTTCACAACAACATCCTTTGGGGAAGGAGTCCTTGACCTCCTCATATATACTTGTGTTATTTCCCCTAAGCTCTCCACTTCTACCACTTGTGGTTCAACCTCCTTATTAGTTTTAGGAGCCTCCTCCTATTTATATGGTAGCTTCACAAGCCTTCTTCTCTTTGTCAATGGGGGGGAACATCTACCTCTTCCCTCTCTTCTTTATCCTTCTTAGATTCTCTCCTCGAGACATGCCTTCTCTTCTTGGCAATAGGTTTCCTCTATTTACCTACCTCTGTTACCTTCTCAGTTTGAACATCCCTAACCTGAATCTTGAAAGGGGAATTCACCCTTTCCTTAGCTTTAGGATCCTATTCGTGTGATTCCTCAGAAGAAAAATGAGACTCCAAGTCTGCCATCCAATCATAAGTACATTGAACACCCTCACTCTCCATTTCTACAATCTTGTTTTTCAACCAAATTTTGGTGTACTTGATCACTGGAGTCATGATTTGATCTAGTTTTGTTTTCTCTTCTTCTAACCAGTCTATCTCCCCAAGTGGCTTTTCTTTCACTACCTTGAAGACATGACCCTGAATTAAATTTCTATCCTCTTCCACCTAGTCAGGGATGGCCTTCACATTGTAATATGATCAGTAGGGTACCTCGGGAGTTTATAAGGAGCCCTTTCACAACCATCAATCCTAATGTAATAGAAAGTGGGGAACTAGATAAACTATGCCCCATATCTCTTTATCAACTCTTTAGCTTTGTTAGAAATTCTCACATGCTCTACAACTTAAAGCAATCTTGTGATATGCATTGTGAAGGCATCGTTTTCTCTTCTATAAATTCCTCTAGTTAGGTGCAACTGTGGATATACCTCATATATTGCATCTTGTCCAAAATTACCTGTAGTGGTCAACCCCTTATATGGGTGAAATCTTTCCAATGCATACACTAAGTAGGAGGTGATGGTGAAATTCTTGGTTTGCAATACATTGCACAACTACTTGTGGATCACTTCACTTATGGCACCCACCCAATGGTAACCAATTCCCTACTCCATCTGAGCAATAACATTAAACATCCAACTCTCAAACACCCCTGCACTCTTCAATCCTACCAGTCTACTAAGAAGAGTGATGACATTGTAATACTCCCTTTTGAAATTGAGCCTGAATAGCTACTTCGGCAATTTGGAGAAATGAGACTTGGGCTTCTCCAACCAAGAGTTGATTATTTGCTGGGACTTGACCATATTTTTCTCATAGTATTTCCTTGCTGTGTCTATATCAAAACCCACCACATGTGACCTGCCAGGCATATCAAAATTCCTAGCAATGGAAATGAGACTAAAACCTCCAACAATCCTTCCCTGGGGACCAATTATCCTTTGCATCCCTCTGTCATAATTCTGGGCACACTCAAGCACCAATTCATAGCACTGCATGGTGGAGGGAAAACCTGCTACATGTGCCAATCTAGATTCCACAATTCTTCTGGCGAACAAAGGAAAGTTCTGTGCTACCAATTCAACTTTGAATTACTCATAATCCCACATACCCACATTGGTATCACTGATTCCCGACCAAATAGAAGTCAGCTTACTTTTAGGAATGTTGCTTTTTATATCCAACTTTACCTTCTCTGCATCAGAGACAACAAAAGTCTCTACACTTGGATCTGTTTCCTTCCCTTTGCCTCGACCAAAAACATATCTTCCTGATCTTGCCTGCAAACAAATAAAAATGACTAAAATGAGGTCCAAGAGAAGCAAAAAATTTTAAGAAATCCATATCTCTAAACTCTCATATTTAGCCCACCTCGTGGATTCTAGACTAGAGAGGAATTTTGAGGAAATCTGGACCAGGCGGAATCTAGCGAGACAAACAAATAAACCCCCAAAATATCATCTCTGTACACCAATTCAATAAAGGAATAACCTTGAAGATACTTAGCATAAGTTAATTTGATCATATAAATATAACACCAATAAGAAAAATTGTCACATAACCCTCGTATTCATCATTTCGCCAAAACTTTAGAAGAATCTGACCAGGGTGGATTTTCCCAAAAATAGTAATAGTGAAAATCGATTCGGGAAAAAGGATGAGACATGGAACGTCTGAGAAAATCCAATGGAAGTGGATTTTAGCAAAAAAAGGATAAATTACAATTAAAACACGAATCCAACAAAATGATCTAACCATAGATACTTGGAAAATCCGGAGGAAGCGGATTTTCACAAGGTAGACAAAAATTCTGTTTAAGTGGCCAAAGAGAAGGAATGGGAAGATCCAGAGGAATCAGAATTCCATGAAGACACCGAAAATGAAAACTCATCCATATTCTCTCATTTTTACCAAACCAAATCAAATGACCATGGACCTAGGGTCTGCACCTCGACAATGACCTAACCATGGACCCCAACGGATCAAACATGAATTGAAAACCCTCCTCTCAACAATTTGACAGGGATTGGCTATGCCCCAGGTCAAGAACCCTAAATTCTCTCCCATGGGAGATAGGAGTTTTAGGACAAACACAAACAAGCCCTAAGAATAACAATAAAAGACCAACCTAACGAACATGTTCAGTGACCAACCTGATGGACCGACAAAACAATGGAAACCCCTAAACCCCCACCATGGCACATACACGCTGGAAAATGATGAAGCATTGAACGAAAAGAAATCATACAAAGAAGAGTAATTGAAGACCAACAAAGGAAAGAAACATATCCACAAACCATGAGAGAAAAAGAGTTGGAACTGGTGATGCCAACAAGCAACCTACAAACTCGAGAAGGATACAAGTAACGCTCATAGAATTCAAATGTAGCACTCGAAATAGCTTCACAATGCATGATCAAGAAACACGCCTCAAGATCCAACACTCAAACTCGAATGCCATCGATAAGACAACCAGGACCAAAACCCGGAAATCCGACAGGGCAATGAACTTTAGAGAAATCCGGACATGATGAATTTCCTCAGATTTAGGTCAAAATACAACTACCTCTGGACTCCAAAGAAAACCAGGAAAATCCGACCAGGGCGGATTCTCCTGAAAACGGTGAAAATTCTGAAATGCACTAAGATCTTAAGATTTTCAACAAAATTCACAAATGTGCCACTCCAACTAGCAAGATGAACATTAAAGCACAGGATCAAGCAAGAAAAATTCCAAAATATAAAGGCCAAGACACCCAAAAACTAGAAAAATGAGTGTCCCTACTTCAGTGGGGCGTGTGTGCAAAAATTGCACAACAAGTGATGACTCTGCTGGGGAAATGCTCTAGAGAATTTCAAGAACAAACTAGAATCAAGAACCGAGTGTCTCTGGTTTCAATCCTCTCATCGGGGAACCTATGAAAAAAGGTTTATAAACCACAAGCAAGAAGACCTTTTCCTATACCAGGGCCCAAGTGTGTGTATTGTGCATTTATTCCCTATTCCTTAGGTACAATAGGAACCTTAGGAAATTTGACCAAGCTACATAAAATTTTGAACTCCAAAAGCAACCTGATAGATCCTCGCTGCTAGTGAAGCATCCATAGCCCCAACGAGATTATCGTCATGACCCTCTGAGGCATAGCTCTACTGCTAGTTAGGTGTTTATAGCCCCAGTAGAGATACTAGGATACCCCTGACAAGGTGAAGATTATTTAGATTTTCAATGTTTTCCTTTTCTCTTTCCTTTTATATTTACTTTATAGAACTTTTCTCTTTCACCTTCATAAGTAATATGAGGAACACAGTGGCACTCAAGTAAAATATAAGATTTTTCACCAGGCCAAGCTACCCAAGAACCCCATGTAACTCCATATTTTTCAATTTTAGTGTGAATAATGTGAGACCTGAATATATTCCAAAGTGTATCCAAAACAAAAGATTCTAATTCCAAGTACAAGGGAAATCAAAGAGAAGACTTCCACCACTTGACTTTGAAAAACTGATTAGATTTTATAAAATAAATTCCAGAACAACCCCAAGCAAATAGCTCATTATACAGATGCAACAATCCCAAGAAAGCAAGGAACCCAAGAGAGAAAACCAAAACGGAAAGAAAAATAAACCAAAGAAAATCTAAACTACCTCAAGCAAAAACAAGAAAAGCAAAGAAAAAAGAAAACCTACTCTAAGCTATGTACAGGATGAACTGCAAATAGTTCAAGGTTGGAAATAATGCTTTAGAGACTGCCCATTGACAGACAACAGGATATCCTCACCAGTGAGGGTTTTCAAGTGAAAAGAATTATCTCCCAAAATTTCTGAAATCTCGTAAGGACCAAGCCAACTTTTATCAAATTTAACATGTTCTCCCTTACGGTCATGAGCTTTATCCCAGTAGAGAACTAAGTCAAAAATTCTAAAGGCCTTCACCTTAGCTCTCCTATCAAACCATCTTTTCACCACACCCCGATGTTTAGCAAAGTTTTCTAGGGCTTCATCTCTTTTCTCTTCTAAGTGCAACAACTCAGCCAAATGGGCTTCACGCTTATCTTCCTCATTGTAGTATGTGTTGATAAACTGTAGGGTAGGGATTTTCAATTGGATAGGAAACACGGGTTCCAAACCATACACCAAGTGATAAGGAGAGGTTCCTATGGATGCCTTATGTCTAGTACGGTCAGCCCAGAGTGAAAATCAGAGCTGGGTGTGCCAATCCTTAGGATTTTTCTCTAACAACTTATGGATAACTGTCAGTAGGTTCTTATTGGAAGACTCAGCTAGGCCATTACCCTAAGGGTAATAATTGGACAAAAATATAATAATAATCCCATAATCAAATACCCAATTATAAATTTTTAGTGATGCAAAGGCGAGAGAATTATCACAAACCAGAGACAGGGGACAACCAAAATGATTAATAATCCCAAACTCGAGAAAATAGATTACCATATCCGAAGTATATTGTTTACAAGCAAGAGCTTTTGTCCATCTAGTAAAATAATCAGTTATGGTAAGAATATACCTACGACCCACAAAAGATGGAGGATTAATTGAACCTATGAAGTCCATACCCAATTGAGCAAACGATTTTACCTCTATGACTGGTTGAACTAGAAGAGCTACACATTTTTCTTTACTTGTTGTAGTTTGACATATGTGGCAAGTCCTCACATGTTGGTGCTCATCTTTGAAAAAAGTAGGCAATAATAGCTTGCTCTCAAGATCTGGTTTTCAATAGATGATGCAGAACCATGGCCTGTACCATATTTCTCATGAAATTCAGTCATTACTCTGACAGCTTCCTCTTTTCCCAAACATCTTAAGTATACGCCCTCATGATTTCATTTATACAAGATAGCTCCTTTCATCATAAAACTTCCACTCTTCAGGCGTAAACCCTACCTCTGAACCATATTAAGGTGATTAGGACATTACTAATTGAGAAAATAGAAAATGATTTCATCATACCAATCTCCTGGAGATACTTCTTGAAGATAATAGTGTTGAGATGTGAGATCTGGACCTGTCTCAGCCATTGTCTTTGTAAGTCCTTTTCCTCTCACTAATTTCATGGGTTGGATTTCCATATCATATTCCTGCAACATAGTCACCCATTTGGCTCTTCATTCTCCTAACTCATTTTGCATTTGTAACAATGAGAAATTCCTATTTAGTTTAGCAATGTAATAATGCATAAAACCTAAAAACCCACAGTTGGTAATGGAGTGCAAAGAAATAGATGAACAATCTTATAGATTGTCTTCATCCTCCATGACTAACCTCCATTACACCCTCTTAATTTGTTGAATATGATTGTTTGGCCTCAAATTTGTGAAGAGCAAGCATAGAAATGACAAGCCCTAAGCAAACATTGAAGGATTTGAAATGACCTAGAAGCAAACTATGCCGTACTGCAAATAGTAAACATCTACAATTTCTAAGCTAATATCAAATGAAAACCTGGATATGCTATGATAAATATGCCAAATGATAAACTATGAAAATGCAAGCTAATCAAAACATGAAAGTCTAAGATGTGAGATGCCAAAATATGGAAATGCAAGATGTTCAAAATGAGACCAAAATTTCTCTTTTATAGAAAAGACAATTTTGTGTGAATGGCCAAGATTGAAAGTTAGTAAATGCCTTAGAATCAATGGATGAGATTCAATAAAGTAACCCACAATTAGGGTTAGGGCAACATTAGGTCAAATTTGAAATGAAGGGTCAAGATTGATTCTTTAGAGAATCACATCAATGGCTGACAATGCATGTGACAAAAGATTTTGGGCATGGAAAACAGAGTCCTTGGGGAATTAAATAATTTATTTAAAATTATTTAAATCAAGAGGGAATGCTGACTTTTCGAATTAAAAACTATTTTAATTCAAAAAGTGTGGGGTCATGTGAGAGTAAATAATTTAAATTAAATTATTTACAATAGAAGGGAATTTTAAATAAGACTTATTTTAAATAAATAAATTTATTTAAAATGAGCACAATAAAAGAGAAATTAAATAATAAGATTATTTAATTCAAGTGGTGGGACTATTTCAAATAAATGAAATTTAGAAGAAATTAAATAATAAAAGGTTATTTAATTTAAGTGAGAATTAAATAATAAAGATATTATTTAATTTAGAGGAATGTGACAAAGGGGACCTTTTAAATTAAATATAATGATTTAATTTAAAGTTTAGGTGAGGACCAAATTAAATAAATAAAATTTATTTAATTTAAAGAGAAGAGGTTAATGAATAATTAGATAATTAAATATAATTATTTAATTATAGTGGAAGGTGGATTAATTAGTGACATAATTAAATAAATAAATAAAGTTATTTATTTAATAATTAGGAAGACATAAAGGGGTAAATAAATTAAGAAATTTATTTAATTATAAGAGGATATTTAGACAATTAGTGATGCATTAGATAAATAAATAAAACTTATTTATTTAATAATCAAGAAGAATAGAAAGGGACATGAATTAATTAAATAATTAAGAATTATCTAATTAATAATTGGAAGTGAGTTAGGGACATAATTAACATGTCCTAATTAGGGTTAGAAGAAGAGCTTGTGGGTCTAGGTCATTTTTATGTGTCTACATTTGCCCCTCTTTGTCATAACGTAGCCTATCGCATTGTGGTAAAGAAAATAAGTCAAACATATGCCCCAGTGCAAAATAAGATGAGGAAGAATGACGAGGAGGGTTGCGGTATGCCCCCTCGGGAGGACAGACGGGTTCCAAGAACATGGGTGTGCTCTCGAAATGGATGAGAAGATTAGAAGACAACGGAACAAGAAAGTGTTAGTAAAAGATATAGATGATGATATGAATGTAATGCCTATATGAGATGCATGTTAGTTCCTAGATCAAATCCTTCAACGTATACCATAGGACTTTAATATTTATTGCTCTTTAATCATCACTAGGCAGATTATTGTAATGGCCAATAAACACCATGATATGCCATAGATCAAGGTGTGCAAGATCACACCATCACGTAAGACAAGCAGTCACAAAAAAGGATGATCATGACCCATACTAGAAGCGCAATTGCCCCAGTCCTTTTGTCATAACCAACCGCAAGCAGAAAAAAAAAAGACAAGGACAAACCATGAAACATCGTTGCTTCTCTAAATCCTGTTTCCAGGACATCCTCAAGAAACTAGCAACATGATTGCCAAAAGAACAAAAATAATGCCACCATCATGATACATCGTTGTTTTTCTAAATCTCGTAGTCAGGACATCACTGAGAAACTAGTAACATGAGTGTCAAAAGACAAGACAAACGTCATGAGACATCGTTGTTTCTCTAAATCCTGTTGTTGGGATCTCGTTGAAAAATTAGTAACATGATGAAAAGGCCAAAGACACGTGCCAAGTATTTGCCAAGTGTTTTAAGATCAAGGTTGTCAACTGTCGAGCGATATCAAATTCAGGAAGGACACATCCTGAATGACGTTGATATTTAGGAGATCAATTCTCGGAGTTAGGAGAATCCATGAAAATTCCAGATGATGAGGACAATGCTTAGGAAGGACACATCCAAAAGCATAAAGGACTGATGAAAGTTTCTCTTCAGAAGGACACATCTGAAGAAGAACCCCCAAAGTTTTGCTAGGTTCAATTGTCTTGATAGAATTTTGATTACATGTCACTGTTGATGTGCTGATGTGATTGAAAATTTTGATGAAACAGATTATTGATAGATTGCCTGCTCGAGATTGATGGAAGATTTTCCTGATCTGAAGCAAGTTTGACATGTGTGAAAACATTGTGTTATGAACCCTGATGGACTAACCTAGTGCAGCCTCAGGGGTCCATCGATTGATGGCCTTGCCTACGTTGTGCACTCAAAGACCTCATAGTTCGACACGACCAATGACTTTGTCCAAAGGACAGAAGTTTGAATCATGATTTTATTTTGACAAACCTAGAAGGACTAACCTAATGTCTCGGGGATTTAAAGATGAATCTTGCCTATGTAGCAAATGCGCAGAGACAACGTAGTTCAAACAAATGACAAAGATTGACTGACTCAACGGACTTGACAATATACTGTTGACTTTGACTCCGTTTTTGGGATTTTGACAATGATTTTGATGTTTTTGTATTTTCTCAGGACATTTTTCAATTTTTAGGTCTTTTTTCAGGAATTTATATGATTTTTCAATATTTTTTCAGGACTTTTTACAAATGTTAGATCATGTGCGATACCCACTGTAGTTACATGATAAAGGTCTGCCCCCAGATAGAGTAGGGACTAATCGAGTCCAGTGATATGGAAATATGTGGATATAAGGCCAAAGGCACGGATATGCAAGAGATGATGTCAACCAAATGGTAACCATGGTCGGAATTGATAGGACTTAGGACAAATTTCATGAATGTCATGTTGTTGTGATTATGGAAAGTGGACAAGGGTCAATTAGAGTAACAGTAGATGATGGAGCAATGATCGACTACACATGGTGCCTGTTTGCCAGGTTTTCACCATGGTACCTATCCAAAGCACCTATTTTCCAGGTTTCCACTATTGGATGAATTTATTTCTCTTTACTATTTTTGCCATTTTTTGATTTGTTTGGTGTCACCAAGATGTCTATTTGCCATATTTTCATCAAGGGACAATTTTTTCAATTTTTCAATTTTTTTGTATTTTTAGGTTTTAGCCAAGCTCTCTGATGCTATGTGTAGAAATTTCTCAAATGTAAGCTGTTGATAGGCTCTTTCAACTGTTTTCCATCAAGTGTGGCCAACTGATAAGCTCCAGAACCAAATGTGGCAGTAATGATATAAGGACCAAGCCAATTAGCCTCAAACTTGCTAGGATTTTCATGGTCTGCCTGATTTCTAGGGTTCTGCATGAGAACAAAGTCACTGATTTCAAACTTTCTCACCATGAATCTCTTGTTATAACTTCAGCAGAGACGATTTTGATATGTTTGCAAATGGTTTAAGTCATTTTTTCACCTTTCTTGTAACATTTCTAGCTCATGCAGGCGAGACTGTCTATATTCTTCATCATTAATCATACCTTTCAATGAGACTCGGAGAGAAGGAAATTCGACCTCGATGGGCAGTATGGCTTCAGATCCATAGACCAAGGAAAATGGAGTGGCTCCAGTCGGTGTGTGAATGCTGGTGCGGTAGGCCCATAAAGCAAGATTGAGTTGTAAGTGCCAATCCCGACTAGCGTCATTGACGGTCTTCTTCAGAATGTGAACAATTGTTTTATTTGATGCCTTAGCTTGACCATTGCCTTGTGGGTAGTATGGGGTGGAGAAATGGTGTTGGATGTGGAATTGCGAACAGAGTTCATGAACATCCTAATTTTTAAATGGACTACTGTTATCTGTGATGATGGATTGTGGGACACCATACTGGAAAATGATGTAATTTAGAATAAACTTGGATATTTGCTTACCGGTGATGTAGGTGAGAGGGATGAATTCAATCCACTTAGTGAAATACTCAGTGGCGGTTATTATGAATTTATGGCCATTTGAGGAGGATGGATGAATCTTAACCACGAGATCAAGTCCCCATTGCACAAAAGGCCATGGAGAAGTAATTGGTCTTAGTTCCTATGTAGGTGCATGAATTAGGTCACTATGCACTTGGCATTTCTGACATGTCCTGACAAACTAAAGAGTATCCTTTTCTAATGTCGGCCAGTAGTACCCCAATTTGGTGATCTTCCTAGCTAGCGTTGGACCACTCAAATGAGATCTGCATATACCCTCATGTACCTCACGTAAAGTTGTTTGGGTTTCATTAGTGTCGAGACAATAAAGAAGGGTGTTGTCAAAGCCGCGGCGGTATAGGGTGTCACTAATGATGGTATGTCTGGCCACTTTTCAGATGAAGGATTTTCTTTGATTGTTGGATAGGTTGGGTGGGAGGGTTTGGGATTTAAGATAGTCGTATATGTCCTGATACCAAGGCGAACTAGGACCAACAATCTCGCACACCATTTCTGACTCTGGAACATCGTATGCAGGCATCAACAACTGTTCCACTAAGAATTCAAATTGTGACACATTCTTAGGGATGTCTAGGAGGGATCCAATGGTAGCCATTGCATCGGCCGCTTTATTCTGTGTTCTTGGGATTTGTTCAAATGCAATCAATTTGAAATATATCAGGAAGCTATCCACCATTTTTTTATAGGGAAGCAACTTCTCATCCTTTGTGTCATAGTCATCATTGACTTGGTTGATGACCAACTAAGAATCTCTGAATACGAGCAATGTCTGGATTTTCCATTTAATTGCTATCTCGAGACGTGTGACCAATGCCTCATATTCTACAATATTATTTGTATAAGGGAAAGCAATCTGAAATTATTTAGGAATTGAATCCCCTTATGGTGTGATAAATAATATGCCTACTCCTGAGCCATGACCAGTGTGGGACTCATCAAAGTATAGCTTCCATGGTAATGCAGGTTCGACATGAAAAATAGACTCATTTGGAAAATCAACCATCAATGGGTGGGTAGCCCGGATTGGTGTGTCTGCAAGCTGATCTGCTATTACTTGACCTTTTATAGCCTTGCGCTCCACATACTATATGTCATACTTGCTTAAAATCATGACCCACTTCGCCAAGCGACTTGTCAATGTCGCTCAACTCAGGAGATATTTTAATGGGTCAATCTTAGCTACCAAATGTGTTTGGTGGCTTAGCATATAGTGTCATAGTTTTTGCACTGCAAAGACAACTGCAAGGCATGCTCTTTCAATGGTTGTGTATTTAAGCTCATATCCAATTAGGGTGCGACTGATGTAGTAGATGGCTCTTTCTTTTTCTTCATGGTCATTTTGCACCAATAATGCCCCTAGTGCATTTATCATTGCGGAGACATATAGGATCAATGGTTTGCCCTCAATAGGAGGCATTAACACTAGTGGTGTTAATAGATATTCTTTAATTTTGTCAAAGGCTATGTTGCATTTATCTGTCCATACAAAAGGATTGATTTTGCATAGCAGATATTGGAATGGTTGACACTTGTCTGCCAACTGTGCAATGAAGCGATGAATAGACTGCAATCTTCCTTGTAGAGTTCTCAGCTCACTGATTCCCTTTGGTGGAGGTATGTCTATGATTG
>CM021101.1:229946026-229977120 GCA_007115665.2 Sequoiadendron giganteum | reverse complement strand
AACAATATTTTGTCTAGCTCAACAACAGGTGGCACTGGTAAAACCCTAACTCATCTTTCAAGAGACTTAATATCATCCCTTGCCTACCTCACTGTACCATCCTAATCAGCCCTATTAGTTAAGTATATGTCAATGACTACAATATAGGTTGCAACATCATCTAGCTGATGTTCAGTGACTGGTCCCTCACTAACTAAAGAATAAACATCTCTCCACCATTTCCTAAGTTGCTCCAAATTAATATTCTTTGGAGAAAAATTCTTCCTTCCTATCATAATTTCAAAGAATGAGATCCACTTATCATGAATACTAGTCAAAGTGTCTGCAATCTTCCTTCCTTGTTTGTGAATCTTTTTCAAGGCCTTTTGCCTCATCTAAAAGATTTCGAACCATTCCCAAGGTTCAAAAACCCTTGAGAAAGGAAGAATCCCACCCTTTACCATCTTATCTTTAGTAAAATCCATGATCATTTTGGTTTTCGCAGTAGAAGATCAATATCCTCTTTTTCTTGAGCAAGCACAACCTTCATTCAGTCTACTGACCTCATGGCGTCTCCTCCAGTTGACAAGATATTTTTGATAGCAGCAGCTCCTTTTGTTTGAACACCCTGCAACCAAGCAACTGTAGCAAGTGTGGTGCCTTTCATCTTCTCAAGCTCGAAGATTGTTTCCTGAGGAAAGAAACCTACTGAAGAGGAGGAAGAGCCAATGCAATGCAAAGGTTTCATCAACTCCTGCAAGTAATTCTTCAATTTCCCATTCTCTTTCTCGAACTCATGCCTGATTTGTATAGCCTTCTTTAATTTTCCTACAATTATAGCACTAGATCCTTCATACTCCTCAATGTCCTATTCCATAGATGCATGCCCTATGTCAATAGTCAACACATGATAATCCTTGGCAGTCATATTATCTCTATCTTTATCCAAAGTAGGGGTAGTAATGTGAGCAACTCTATTGGTTGACCCATCTCTCTCAATCCGGGACATAACTCTAGCCTTCTTCTTAGTCTTTCCCTTTTCAAAATTGGCCATTAAGTCATCCCAATTAGGAGGAGCATCTTCTACTATTACCAGTTTAATTTTCAATTATTTTTTAAGCCAACTTGGAATAGTGGACTTAGTTGGCACTATATCTTGCTTATCTTGCTCTTGTTGGTCATTATGCACATCCTTCTCAACACTTGGAAAATTATGGACATCCATGATTGGATTCTCCTTGTCTTGCAATTGCTCCTCTACAACAACCTGCACCAGTGAAGGGATCTTGGCTGGTATCTCCTCCTATTGAGGAGATTTACTCAATTGCTCCTTCGTAGGTGAATCTACATAGGCCACCAAAGGGGACTGGATCACCTTGTCAATTTTTGCCTCTACACTATAAAGGTCTCCTTCCTAAAATTCCTTATCACCCAAGTCTTTGGGATCTTCATCCTTCCTTGGCTCTTCTTTCACACTGCTAGTAGAATGGAAATACCTTCCTATTCAACAATGGGAGCAATCACAGGGACATCCTCCTTCACAACAACATCCTTTGGGGAAGGAGTCCTTGACCTCCTCATATATACTTGTGTTATTTCCCCTAAGCTCTCCACTTCTACCACTTGTGGTTCAACCTCCTTATTAGTTTTAGGAGCCTCCTCCTATTTATATGGTAGCTTCACAAGCCTTCTTCTCTTTGTCAATGGGGGGGAACATCTACCTCTTCCCTCTCTTCTTTATCCTTCTTAGATTCTCTCCTCGAGACATGCCTTCTCTTCTTGGCAATAGGTTTCCTCTATTTACCTACCTCTGTTACCTTCTCAGTTTGAACATCCCTAACCTGAATCTTGAAAGGGGAATTCACCCTTTCCTTAGCTTTAGGATCCTATTCGTGTGATTCCTCAGAAGAAAAATGAGACTCCAAGTCTGCCATCCAATCATAAGTACATTGAACACCCTCACTCTCCATTTCTACAATCTTGTTTTTCAACCAAATTTTGGTGTACTTGATCACTGGAGTCATGATTTGATCTAGTTTTGTTTTCTCTTCTTCTAACCAGTCTATCTCCCCAAGTGGCTTTTCTTTCACTACCTTGAAGACATGACCCTGAATTAAATTTCTATCCTCTTCCACCTAGTCAGGGATGGCCTTCACATTGTAATATGATCAGTAGGGTACCTCGGGAGTTTATAAGGAGCCCTTTCACAACCATCAATCCTAATGTAATAGAAAGTGGGGAACTAGATAAACTATGCCCCATATCTCTTTATCAACTCTTTAGCTTTGTTAGAAATTCTCACATGCTCTACAACTTAAAGCAATCTTGTGATATGCATTGTGAAGGCATCGTTTTCTCTTCTATAAATTCCTCTAGTTAGGTGCAACTGTGGATATACCTCATATATTGCATCTTGTCCAAAATTACCTGTAGTGGTCAACCCCTTATATGGGTGAAATCTTTCCAATGCATACACTAAGTAGGAGGTGATGGTGAAATTCTTGGTTTGCAATACATTGCACAACTACTTGTGGATCACTTCACTTATGGCACCCACCCAATGGTAACCAATTCCCTACTCCATCTGAGCAATAACATTAAACATCCAACTCTCAAACACCCCTGCACTCTTCAATCCTACCAGTCTACTAAGAAGAGTGATGACATTGTAATACTCCCTTTTGAAATTGAGCCTGAATAGCTACTTCGGCAATTTGGAGAAATGAGACTTGGGCTTCTCCAACCAAGAGTTGATTATTTGCTGGGACTTGACCATATTTTTCTCATAGTATTTCCTTGCTGTGTCTATATCAAAACCCACCACATGTGACCTGCCAGGCATATCAAAATTCCTAGCAATGGAAATGAGACTAAAACCTCCAACAATCCTTCCCTGGGGACCAATTATCCTTTGCATCCCTCTGTCATAATTCTGGGCACACTCAAGCACCAATTCATAGCACTGCATGGTGGAGGGAAAACCTGCTACATGTGCCAATCTAGATTCCACAATTCTTCTGGCGAACAAAGGAAAGTTCTGTGCTACCAATTCAACTTTGAATTACTCATAATCCCACATACCCACATTGGTATCACTGATTCCCGACCAAATAGAAGTCAGCTTACTTTTAGGAATGTTGCTTTTTATATCCAACTTTACCTTCTCTGCATCAGAGACAACAAAAGTCTCTACACTTGGATCTGTTTCCTTCCCTTTGCCTCGACCAAAAACATATCTTCCTGATCTTGCCTGCAAACAAATAAAAATGACTAAAATGAGGTCCAAGAGAAGCAAAAAATTTTAAGAAATCCATATCTCTAAACTCTCATATTTAGCCCACCTCGTGGATTCTAGACTAGAGAGGAATTTTGAGGAAATCTGGACCAGGCGGAATCTAGCGAGACAAACAAATAAACCCCCAAAATATCATCTCTGTACACCAATTCAATAAAGGAATAACCTTGAAGATACTTAGCATAAGTTAATTTGATCATATAAATATAACACCAATAAGAAAAATTGTCACATAACCCTCGTATTCATCATTTCGCCAAAACTTTAGAAGAATCTGACCAGGGTGGATTTTCCCAAAAATAGTAATAGTGAAAATCGATTCGGGAAAAAGGATGAGACATGGAACGTCTGAGAAAATCCAATGGAAGTGGATTTTAGCAAAAAAAGGATAAATTACAATTAAAACACGAATCCAACAAAATGATCTAACCATAGATACTTGGAAAATCCGGAGGAAGCGGATTTTCACAAGGTAGACAAAAATTCTGTTTAAGTGGCCAAAGAGAAGGAATGGGAAGATCCAGAGGAATCAGAATTCCATGAAGACACCGAAAATGAAAACTCATCCATATTCTCTCATTTTTACCAAACCAAATCAAATGACCATGGACCTAGGGTCTGCACCTCGACAATGACCTAACCATGGACCCCAACGGATCAAACATGAATTGAAAACCCTCCTCTCAACAATTTGACAGGGATTGGCTATGCCCCAGGTCAAGAACCCTAAATTCTCTCCCATGGGAGATAGGAGTTTTAGGACAAACACAAACAAGCCCTAAGAATAACAATAAAAGACCAACCTAACGAACATGTTCAGTGACCAACCTGATGGACCGACAAAACAATGGAAACCCCTAAACCCCCACCATGGCACATACACGCTGGAAAATGATGAAGCATTGAACGAAAAGAAATCATACAAAGAAGAGTAATTGAAGACCAACAAAGGAAAGAAACATATCCACAAACCATGAGAGAAAAAGAGTTGGAACTGGTGATGCCAACAAGCAACCTACAAACTCGAGAAGGATACAAGTAACGCTCATAGAATTCAAATGTAGCACTCGAAATAGCTTCACAATGCATGATCAAGAAACACGCCTCAAGATCCAACACTCAAACTCGAATGCCATCGATAAGACAACCAGGACCAAAACCCGGAAATCCGACAGGGCAATGAACTTTAGAGAAATCCGGACATGATGAATTTCCTCAGATTTAGGTCAAAATACAACTACCTCTGGACTCCAAAGAAAACCAGGAAAATCCGACCAGGGCGGATTCTCCTGAAAACGGTGAAAATTCTGAAATGCACTAAGATCTTAAGATTTTCAACAAAATTCACAAATGTGCCACTCCAACTAGCAAGATGAACATTAAAGCACAGGATCAAGCAAGAAAAATTCCAAAATATAAAGGCCAAGACACCCAAAAACTAGAAAAATGAGTGTCCCTACTTCAGTGGGGCGTGTGTGCAAAAATTGCACAACAAGTGATGACTCTGCTGGGGAAATGCTCTAGAGAATTTCAAGAACAAACTAGAATCAAGAACCGAGTGTCTCTGGTTTCAATCCTCTCATCGGGGAACCTATGAAAAAAGGTTTATAAACCACAAGCAAGAAGACCTTTTCCTATACCAGGGCCCAAGTGTGTGTATTGTGCATTTATTCCCTATTCCTTAGGTACAATAGGAACCTTAGGAAATTTGACCAAGCTACATAAAATTTTGAACTCCAAAAGCAACCTGATAGATCCTCGCTGCTAGTGAAGCATCCATAGCCCCAACGAGATTATCGTCATGACCCTCTGAGGCATAGCTCTACTGCTAGTTAGGTGTTTATAGCCCCAGTAGAGATACTAGGATACCCCTGACAAGGTGAAGATTATTTAGATTTTCAATGTTTTCCTTTTCTCTTTCCTTTTATATTTACTTTATAGAACTTTTCTCTTTCACCTTCATAAGTAATATGAGGAACACAGTGGCACTCAAGTAAAATATAAGATTTTTCACCAGGCCAAGCTACCCAAGAACCCCATGTAACTCCATATTTTTCAATTTTAGTGTGAATAATGTGAGACCTGAATATATTCCAAAGTGTATCCAAAACAAAAGATTCTAATTCCAAGTACAAGGGAAATCAAAGAGAAGACTTCCACCACTTGACTTTGAAAAACTGATTAGATTTTATAAAATAAATTCCAGAACAACCCCAAGCAAATAGCTCATTATACAGATGCAACAATCCCAAGAAAGCAAGGAACCCAAGAGAGAAAACCAAAACGGAAAGAAAAATAAACCAAAGAAAATCTAAACTACCTCAAGCAAAAACAAGAAAAGCAAAGAAAAAAGAAAACCTACTCTAAGCTATGTACAGGATGAACTGCAAATAGTTCAAGGTTGGAAATAATGCTTTAGAGACTGCCCATTGACAGACAACAGGATATCCTCACCAGTGAGGGTTTTCAAGTGAAAAGAATTATCTCCCAAAATTTCTGAAATCTCGTAAGGACCAAGCCAACTTTTATCAAATTTAACATGTTCTCCCTTACGGTCATGAGCTTTATCCCAGTAGAGAACTAAGTCAAAAATTCTAAAGGCCTTCACCTTAGCTCTCCTATCAAACCATCTTTTCACCACACCCCGATGTTTAGCAAAGTTTTCTAGGGCTTCATCTCTTTTCTCTTCTAAGTGCAACAACTCAGCCAAATGGGCTTCACGCTTATCTTCCTCATTGTAGTATGTGTTGATAAACTGTAGGGTAGGGATTTTCAATTGGATAGGAAACACGGGTTCCAAACCATACACCAAGTGATAAGGAGAGGTTCCTATGGATGCCTTATGTCTAGTACGGTCAGCCCAGAGTGAAAATCAGAGCTGGGTGTGCCAATCCTTAGGATTTTTCTCTAACAACTTATGGATAACTGTCAGTAGGTTCTTATTGGAAGACTCAGCTAGGCCATTACCCTAAGGGTAATAATTGGACAAAAATATAATAATAATCCCATAATCAAATACCCAATTATAAATTTTTAGTGATGCAAAGGCGAGAGAATTATCACAAACCAGAGACAGGGGACAACCAAAATGATTAATAATCCCAAACTCGAGAAAATAGATTACCATATCCGAAGTATATTGTTTACAAGCAAGAGCTTTTGTCCATCTAGTAAAATAATCAGTTATGGTAAGAATATACCTACGACCCACAAAAGATGGAGGATTAATTGAACCTATGAAGTCCATACCCAATTGAGCAAACGATTTTACCTCTATGACTGGTTGAACTAGAAGAGCTACACATTTTTCTTTACTTGTTGTAGTTTGACATATGTGGCAAGTCCTCACATGTTGGTGCTCATCTTTGAAAAAAGTAGGCAATAATAGCTTGCTCTCAAGATCTGGTTTTCAATAGATGATGCAGAACCATGGCCTGTACCATATTTCTCATGAAATTCAGTCATTACTCTGACAGCTTCCTCTTTTCCCAAACATCTTAAGTATACGCCCTCATGATTTCATTTATACAAGATAGCTCCTTTCATCATAAAACTTCCACTCTTCAGGCGTAAACCCTACCTCTGAACCATATTAAGGTGATTAGGACATTACTAATTGAGAAAATAGAAAATGATTTCATCATACCAATCTCCTGGAGATACTTCTTGAAGATAATAGTGTTGAGATGTGAGATCTGGACCTGTCTCAGCCATTGTCTTTGTAAGTCCTTTTCCTCTCACTAATTTCATGGGTTGGATTTCCATATCATATTCCTGCAACATAGTCACCCATTTGGCTCTTCATTCTCCTAACTCATTTTGCATTTGTAACAATGAGAAATTCCTATTTAGTTTAGCAATGTAATAATGCATAAAACCTAAAAACCCACAGTTGGTAATGGAGTGCAAAGAAATAGATGAACAATCTTATAGATTGTCTTCATCCTCCATGACTAACCTCCATTACACCCTCTTAATTTGTTGAATATGATTGTTTGGCCTCAAATTTGTGAAGAGCAAGCATAGAAATGACAAGCCCTAAGCAAACATTGAAGGATTTGAAATGACCTAGAAGCAAACTATGCCGTACTGCAAATAGTAAACATCTACAATTTCTAAGCTAATATCAAATGAAAACCTGGATATGCTATGATAAATATGCCAAATGATAAACTATGAAAATGCAAGCTAATCAAAACATGAAAGTCTAAGATGTGAGATGCCAAAATATGGAAATGCAAGATGTTCAAAATGAGACCAAAATTTCTCTTTTATAGAAAAGACAATTTTGTGTGAATGGCCAAGATTGAAAGTTAGTAAATGCCTTAGAATCAATGGATGAGATTCAATAAAGTAACCCACAATTAGGGTTAGGGCAACATTAGGTCAAATTTGAAATGAAGGGTCAAGATTGATTCTTTAGAGAATCACATCAATGGCTGACAATGCATGTGACAAAAGATTTTGGGCATGGAAAACAGAGTCCTTGGGGAATTAAATAATTTATTTAAAATTATTTAAATCAAGAGGGAATGCTGACTTTTCGAATTAAAAACTATTTTAATTCAAAAAGTGTGGGGTCATGTGAGAGTAAATAATTTAAATTAAATTATTTACAATAGAAGGGAATTTTAAATAAGACTTATTTTAAATAAATAAATTTATTTAAAATGAGCACAATAAAAGAGAAATTAAATAATAAGATTATTTAATTCAAGTGGTGGGACTATTTCAAATAAATGAAATTTAGAAGAAATTAAATAATAAAAGGTTATTTAATTTAAGTGAGAATTAAATAATAAAGATATTATTTAATTTAGCGGAATGTGACAAAGGGGACCTTTTAAACTAAATATAATGATTTAATTTAAAGTTTAGGTGAGGACCAAATTAAATAAATAAAATTTATTTAATTTAAAGAGAAGAGGTTAATGAATAATTAGATAATTAAATATAATTATTTAATTATAGTGGAAGGTGGATTAATTAGTGACATAATTAAATAAATAAATAAAGTTATTTATTTAATAATTAGGAAGACATAAAGGGGTAAATAAATTAAGAAATTTATTTAATTATAAGAGGATATTTAGACAATTAGTGATGCATTAGATAAATAAATAAAACTTATTTATTTAATAATCAAGAAGAATAGAAAGGGACATGAATTAATTAAATAATTAAGAATTATCTAATTAATAATTGGAAGTGAGTTAGGGACATAATTAACATGTCCTAATTAGGGTTAGAAGAAGAGCTTGTGGGTCTAGGTCATTTTTATGTGTCTACATTTGCCCCTCTTTGTCATAACGTAGCCTATCGCATTGTGGTAAAGAAAATAAGTCAAACATATGCCCCAGTGCAAAATAAGATGAGGAAGAATGACGAGGAGGGTTGCGGTATGCCCCCTCGGGAGGACAGACGGGTTCCAAGAACATGGGTGTGCTCTCGAAATGGATGAGAAGATTAGAAGACAACGGAACAAGAAAGTGTTAGTAAAAGATATAGATGATGATATGAATGTAATGCCTATATGAGATGCATGTTAGTTCCTAGATCAAATCCTTCAACGTATACCATAGGACTTTAATATTTATTGCTCTTTAATCATCACTAGGCAGATTATTGTAATGGCCAATAAACACCATGATATGCCATAGATCAAGGTGTGCAAGATCACACCATCACGTAAGACAAGCAGTCACAAAAAAGGATGATCATGACCCATACTAGAAGCGCAATTGCCCCAGTCCTTTTGTCATAACCAATCGCAAGCAAAAAAAGACAAGGACAAACCATGAAATGTCGTTGCTTCTCTAAATCCTATTTCCAGGACATCCTTGAGAAACTAGCAACATGATTGCCAAAAGAACAAAAATAACGCCACCATCATGATACATCGTTGTTTTTCTAAACCTCGTAGTCAGGACATCACTGAGAAACTAGTAACATGAGTGTCAAAAGACAAGACAAACGTCATGAGACATCGTTGTTTCTCTAAATCCTGTTGTTGGGATCTCGTTGAAAAATTAGTAACATGATGAAAAGGCCAAAGACACGTGCCAAGTATTTGCCAAGTGTTTTAAGATCAAGGTTGTCAACTGTCGAGCGATATCAAATTCAGGAAGGACACATCCTGAATGACGTTGATATTTAGGAGATCAATTCTCGGAGTTAGGAGAATCCATGAAAATTCCAGATGATGAGGACAATGCTTAGGAAGGACACATCCAAAAGCATAAAGGACTGATGAAAGTTTCTCTTCAGAAGGACACATCTGAAGAAGAACCCCCAAAGTTTTGCTAGGTTCAATTGTCTTGATAGAATTTTGATTACATGTCACTGTTGATGTGCTGATGTGATTGAAAATTTTGATGAAACAGATTATTGATAGATTGCCTGCTCGAGATTGATGGAAGATTTTCCTGATCTGAAGCAAGTTTGACATGTGTGAAAACATTGTGTTATGAACCCTGATGGACTAACCTAGTGCAGCCTCAGGGGTCCATCGATTGATGGCCTTGCCTACGTTGTGCACTCAAAGACCTCATAGTTCGACACGACCAATGACTTTGTCCAAAGGACAGAAGTTTGAATCATGATTTTATTTTGACAAACCTAGAAGGACTAACCTAATGTCTCGGGGATTTAAAGATGAATCTTGCCTATGTAGCAAATGCGCAGAGACAACGTAGTTCAAACAAATGACAAAGATTGACTGACTCAACGGACTTGACAATATACTGTTGACTTTGACTCCGTTTTTGGGATTTTGACAATGATTTTGATGTTTTTGTATTTTCTCAGGACATTTTTCAATTTTTAGGTCTTTTTTCAGGAATTTATACGATTTTTAGGATTTTTTCAGGGCTTTTTACGAATCTCAGATCATGTGCGATACCCACTACAGTTGTATGATAGATGGTCGTGCCCCTAGACAAATCGAGGACTACCCGAGTGTAGTGATATGGAGATATGTGGATATAAGGCCAAAGGCACAGATATGCAAGGGATGATGTCAACCAACTGGTAACCATGGTCAGAATTGATAGGACTTAGGACAAATGTCGTGAATGCCATGTTGTTGTGATTATGGAAAATGGACAAGGGTCGATTAGAGTAACAGTAGATGACGGAGCAATGATTGATTACACATGGTGCATGTTTGCCAGGTTTTCACCATGATACCTATCCAAAGTGCCTATTTACTAGGCTTTCACTATTGGATGAATTTATTTCTCTTTACTATTTTTGCCATTTTTTTTGATCTTTTTTTTTTTTTTTTCTATTTTTCAATTTTTTTGTATTTTTAGGTTTTTTAGCCAAGCTCTCTGATGCTATAGGTAGAAATTTCTCAAATGTAAGCTATTGATAGGTTCTGTCAACTATTCTCCATCAGGTGTGGCTAGCTGGTAAGCTCTGGAACCAAACGCGGAAGTAATGATATAAGGACCAAGCCAATTAGCCTCAAACTTACTAGGCTTTTCACGATCCGCCTGATTTCTAGGGTTCTGCATGAGAACCAAGTCACCGATTTCAAACTTTCTCACCATGAATGTTTTGTTGTAGCTTCGGAAAAGATGATTTTGATATGCTTGTAAGTGATTTAAGGCATTTTTTCCGTCTTTCCTATAACATTTCCAGCTCATGCAAGCGAGACTGTCTGTATTCTTCATCATCAATCATACCTTTCAGCGAGACTCAAAGAGAAGGAATTTCGACCTCAATGGGCAATATGGCTTCAGATCCGTAGACCAAGGAAAATGGAGTGGCTCCAGTGGGTGTGCGAATGCTGGTGCGGTAGGCCCATAAAGTAGGATTGAGTTGTAAGTGCCAATCCCGACCAACGTCATTGACAGTCTTCTTCAGAATGCAAAGAATTGTTTTATTTGATGCCTCAGCGTGACTGTTACCTTGTGGGTAGTATGGGGTGGAGAAATGGTGTTGGATGTGGAATTGCGAACAGAGTTCACGAACATCCTGATTTTTAAATGGAATGCCATTATCTATGATGATGGATTGTGGGACACCATACCGGCAAATGATGTAATTTAGAATAAACTTGGATATTTGCTTACCAGTGATGTAGGTGAGGGGGATGGCTTCAATCCACTTAGTAAAATACTCAGTGGCGATGATTATGAATTTATGGCCGTTGGAGGAGGATGGATGAATCTTACCCACGAGGTCGAGTCCCCATTGCGCAGAAGGCCATGGAGAAGTAATTGGTCTCAGTTCCTATGTAGGTGCATGAATTAGGTCACTATGTACCTGGCATTTTTGACATGTTCTGACAAACTGAAGAGCATCCTTTTCTAACGTTGGCCAGTAGTACCCCAGTTTGGTGATCTTCCTAGCTAGCATTGGACCACTTGAATGAGATCCACATATACCCTCATGTACCTCACGTAGAGTTGTTTGGGTTTCATTAGTGTCAAGACAACAAGGAAGGGTGTTGTCAAAGCCACAGCGGTATAGGGTGTCACTAACGATGGTATGTCTGGCCGCTTTTTGGATGAAGGATTTTCTCTGGTTGTTGGATAGGTTGGGTGGGAGGATTTGGGATTTAAGATAGTCGTATATGTCTTGATACCAAGGTGAACTAGGACCAACAATCTCGCACACCATTTCTAACTTTGGAACCTCGTATGCAGGCATCAGCAGTTGTTCCACTAAGAATTCAAATTGTGACACATTCTTAGGGATGTCTGGGAGAGATCCAATGGTAGCCATTGCATCAGCCACTTTATTCTGTGTTCTTGGGATTTGTTCAAATGCAATCAATTTGAAATATATCAGGAAGCTATCCACCATTCATTTATAGGGAAGCAAATTCTCATCCTTTGTGTCATAGTCATCATTGACTTGGTTGATGACCAATTGAGAATCTCTGAATACGAGCAATGTCTGGATTTTCCATTTAATTTTTATCTTGAGACCTGCGACCAATTCCTCGTATTCTGCAATATTATTTGTACAAGGGAAAGCAATCCGAAATGATTTAAGAATTGAATCCCCTTGTGGTGTGATGAATAGGATGCCAGCTCTTGAGCCATGACTAGTGTGGGACCCATCAAAGTATAGCTTCCATGGTAATGCAGGTTCGACATGAAAAATAGACTCATCTGGAAAATCAACCACCAATGGGTGGGTAGCCTGGATTGGTGCGTCTGCAAGCTGATCTACTATTACTTGACCCTTTATAGCCTTGCGCTCGACATACTGTATGTCATACTCTCTTAAAATCATGACCCACTTCACCAAGCGACCTGTCAATGCCGCACGACTCAGGAGATATTTTAATGGGTCAATCTTTGCTATCAAATGTGTTTGATGACTCAACATATAGTGTCTTAGTTTCTACACTGCAAAGACGACTGCAAGGAATGCCCGTTCAATGGTTGTGTAATTGAGTTCATATCCAATTAATGTGTGACTGATGTAGTAAATGGCTCTTTCTTTTTCTTCATGTTCATTTTGCACCAATAATGCCCCCGGTGCATTTGTCGTTGCGGAGACATATAGGATCAGCGGCTTGCCCTCAATAGGCGGCATCAATACTGGTGGTGTTAATAGATATTCTTTAATCTTGTGAAAGGCCATGTGGCATTTGTCCATCAATACAAAAGGAATAATTTTGTGGAGTAGATATTGGAATGGTTGACACTTGTCTACCAACTGTGCAATGAAGTGGTGAATTGACTGCAATCTTCCCTGTAGAGTTCTTAGCTCACTGATTCCCTTTGGTGGAGGCATGTCTATGATTGCTTTTACTTTTTCTGGGTCAACCTCTATAACTCTTTGTGAAACTATGTAGCCTAACAACTTGCCGGAAGTGACTCCAAAGACACATTTCTTTGGGTTCAAATGAACCTTGTATTCTTCTAGTCGTTTAAAATTTTTATCTAGGACCCTGAGATGATCTTTCCTTGTGAATGATTTGGCCAAAAGGTCATCCACATAATCCTCCATGAGGATATGCATCATGTCGTGAAATATTGTTGTGATGGCTCTTTGGTAAGTGGCTCCTGCATTCTTTAATCCAAAAGGCATGACGTTCCAGAAATACGTTCCCCATGGGCAAGTAAATGTTGTTTTATGCTGATCTTTTGTTGCAATCCAGATTTGGTTATAGCCTAAAAAGCCATCCATGAGAGATAGCATCTCATATCCTGCCGTGAGGTCAACAATCATGTCTATGTTGGGTAGGGGGAAGTCATCCTTTGGACAATCTTTGTTTAAATCCCTAAAATCCGTGCAAATACGGATTTTTCCATTCGGCTTGGTAACAGGAACAATGTTTGATACCCAATCCTCGTAATCAATTGACATTATGAATTCAGTGTCCAATAACTTTTTTAGTTCTGCTTTGACAGGTAGTGCAATTTGTGGGTGCATCTTGCACAACTTTTTTTTGATCGGCTTGATTCCTGGAATAAGCAGAAGATGATGCAAAACCAATTCAGGATCAAGGCTTGGCATGTCAACATATGACCATGCAAAGTTAACCTTTCTTTCAGTGAAGAATTGTTTGAATTCAGGTTTTTCTTCATCTGACAATGATGCAGCCAAGAGAATTATTTTAGGATTCTCTGGTGTGTCTATGCTAACTTCCACTGTATCTTCAATAAGCATAGCCAATTTTTCTTGTGTTACGGGAAGAAAGTCCAATCCTCCATCCTTAGGCACCTCAGAGAGGTTTTCACCTTCGGATACGTCCTTTGTTTTTACTATTTTATTGTTAGAGGGTGCCTTGCGGTTTTCACCTAAATATGTTTCTCTTTTTGTCTTATTCACTATATTTTTGTGACTAGAGGATTGCACAGTCTACCTGAAGTAAGCCATACAATCTAGGTCAATAGAAAACCCCATTTTGTGATCTCCCCATGGTATGCCTTCTCTGAACCCCATGAATTCTGCTATGGCTTCATCATTCTGAAACATGTCCATTACTAGTGGCTCCTATTGGTCCCAGTCGATTAGTTGTGGATAGACAAGTGAAATCCCATTGTTGGTGTTGGTGAAGGATGGGGAGGATGCGGAAAGTGTGCAAATTGATGCCTCAAGTGTAAAGGCAAAGTTGTCTGTTTCCACTTCCGTGTCTGATGCAATGGAAGGTCCATATTCTAAGTCAGATGAATCAAATTCGAAGTCATAATATGGGATGAAATTATCAGCATTGTGACTAGTGGTAGGCATTTCAGAAGTATGGATGATGGGCTCAGATAGGTCAGGCTCATGGGTGGGCTCAGGAATGGGGTGGGGTGATTCAAGTATTGTCGATGACATTTTGTGTTCCTCTGGATTCCAAGGAATGCTCACCAATTTCTTGTCTTTAGAATTTCAGTCAATAGGGTCAATGTTATATTGTTGGCGGAATCGTTCTTCAAAGGAAGGTTGGCCAGGTTCTAAGAATAGTTCATCAATGTCATAGTCACTGATAGTTTTTTCAGATCCCCATTCCCATTCATTTGAGTCTGTTTTGGTAAGGGATTCTTCGCATGTCTCAACACTTTCAGTAACCATTACATCCTTACTTGAAAATTCATAGGTACTTTGATCGTCAGTTTCAAGATGTCCAAACCCTAGCCCCATGTATCTCGGTCTTGCCTTTATTATAATAGGCTCTCTCTTTCCATTGCTGTGTTTGCCAAGACCACTTGTGTCATCAAAACCTAGGGCCTTGCATATTTCATAGCCTTTTCCATAGAGATGTAGTGGTAAGGGAGGCAACTCTTCTGGGTCTCTGTAGATCCAGTTAGCTATGTCGTCAATGACTTCATTACCCACATCACTCCATAGTGTGAAAACACTTTTTGGTGGGACGTTGAAAGTTGTTTTGGGCTCAATTGAAAAACATGGTCTACCATAGACTTTTGGTGGCTTAGGTATTGTGGTGATACAGTAAGCCGTATTCAACTTGAACTCTCCATAACCAAGGTCCTAGATCTATAGGTCTTTACTTGGGATGGAGGCCGAGGAAGATGGTATGGTAGAAGTTGATGGAATGGATGATTTTGTGAGTGTGGACGGGTCAATATATTTGGATGAAGTGGAAGTGGAGGCCTCCTGATTGGGTACTTGATGCTCAGCAGTGGCTCGCAAATTTGTGCAATATTGAAATGGATCGGGATCTCCTAGGATGGTGATCTTTGTACCCTCAAAAGGGAATTTTAGGCACTGGTGGTATGTGGATGGAATGGCTTTTAGACCATGGATCCAGGGTTGACCAAGTAAGATGTTGTAGTGTATATCATGATCCAAGACTTGGCATGTTGTGTCTATGATAACTAGTACTAATCGGAGAGGAATGGTAATAACGCCTTTAGAAGTGCGTTCTTCATCATCATATGCCTTGATGGCGATGCTCTTGCTAGCATCTACACATGCATCTGAAAAACCAAGAGCCTTGACCAATTTTAAGGAGAAAATGTTCAATCCTACTCTGCCATCTACTAGGACTCATCTAACCTTGTGTTTGTGGATAAAAACCTCTATGTCAAGGGCATCATTATGTGATGGTTTAGGTGAGGAATAGTCGCTATCTCAAAAAGTGATGTGATGAGGTGAATTTAGGTATCCGACCATGGTCTCAAAGTGGTTGACATCAATGTTGGTGGGTACAGATGATGTTTGTAGGACTTTATGCAAGATGGCTTTGTGTATGGGTGAAATATAGAGTAGTTTGAGAATGGATATCTGAGTAGGTGTTTTATTCAGTTGCTCAATGAGGTTGAATTCCAGTTTGGGTGTTGACTGTCTAGTGGATGGACCAGGTATGGTGATCTTAGGTTGACGTGCTGAAGGACCTGGGATAGTGACCTTGCCTTTACACATTGTCACATTACATTCTGGGGCTTTTTTAATGGAAATGGTATTAAAGCATTCATCTTCATCAGTAGCGTGAAGATTGTTAATGATGGTACCACCGAGATAATTGTAGGAAGGACGACCATGAGTGGAAGTGGGATGGATGCAGTTGGCCTAATTGTTGGTATTCACTGTGCTAGATGAGGAAGCTTTACTATGATCCTGCAATGGGTTTTTGTGTATAGTATGGTCCGCATTAGATGTGAGGGATTGACCACCTAGCTTGATGGTGTGGTTCTCAATGAGGTCTTGCAACAGATTTCACAATTGACGGCAAGAGGATGTTTTGTGCCCTTTGGCACGATGGAAATCACAAAATGCATTATCGTCCCACCATGTTGGCTTGAATTGACTAGGGTCGTATGATTTAGGGTCTTCTAATGTTATGACACCATTTTGAAGGAGTTTCTTCAAGACAACTTCAATAGGCTCACCCAAAGGAGTGTATGTACATTTTGGTAATTGCCTCAGTTGGCGCAACTGCCTTTGATTAGTTTGAGTAGGATTGCTTTGGATAGCATTTGCAGTTGGTGTTGGTGTAGTCACAGGTGTGTTTTGATGTTGTACTCCTTGGATGGTGAGTACATGACCTGTTGTATTGACATTTTTTGCATCAACCACACCGTCATTAGTGATATGCTTGTTCTTAACCTAGTATTTGGTTTTGTCGTTTGAGCTACTTGGGGGTTATTGTTTGAAGTGGCGTTGATGGTTTTGCCACCATATTTTAACTCGCCTTTAGCGATTAAGGCTTTTTCAAGTTGGACACCTTTTTCCACAAGATCAACAAAAGTGGTGCAACAATGGACCTGTAATCCATACCTTAGAGGTCCAAGGAGAGTTTGTACAAACATGGTTACTTTTTCCTTTTCAGGTGTTTCTATCGGACACCGACTTGCTAAGGTTCTCCATTTTTGAAAGAATGGAACGAAAGTATCTCCTACATCCTCTTGGGTAAGTCTGCATAAGGAGGCAATGTCAATGTTGGTGTCAATGTTGTAGGCATAGTTCTCCATAAACTTGTTTGCCACTTCATGCCATGTTTTTATTCCCTTAGGTAGTAGTGAGAACCATTCTAGTGCATGACCTGTGAGACTTCTTGAAAAGAGTCTCATGAGATAAGTTTGTTCATAAGCTATGTCCATGCAACTGTTGGTGAATTCTCTTATGTGTTCGATGGGATTTGTCTTGCCTTTGTACTTAGGGAAATGAGGTACTATATACCCATGAGGAAATGGTGGCATGTACAAGGTGGTGTCAAATGGATGAGGACACAAGTCATGTGACATGGATGAATTTTTATTGGTTTGTTGCAATGTCTCCACTTGTGTTTGAAGAGCAGCAAGTTGGAGTGTAAGTGCTTCCACAATGGGGTTGTTGGTAGCATCACACATGTTTGTGAGAGGTATGGCTTGGTTTCCCACTTGTTGTGATGAGATGTTTTGGTTTTGAATGTGTTGTTGGTGAGCAAAGTGAGTGCTTTGATTTTTCGGTTGTTGGAATTGAGTGTGTTGATGGGGATTATGTTGTTGTGTATGCACTTGTGTAGCATATGTGGGGACTTGAGATCCTGCCATGTTGTATTGCATTTGTGGGCCTTGCTGATGTTGATGTCCAAATGGAATAAAAGATTGGGTGCCTTGATTGCCTTGTCCAAATGAGAAATTATGGCCTTGATTAGTGTTGGTATTTTTTCTCAAAGGAATGTTGGTAGTGACCTGTGAATTATTAGGTTGGGCTCCTTGTATGGTAATTCTTCATTTATTTTTCCCAAAAGGATTTGATGAATTAGTTGCCATAGTATTTGAGGGACCAAATAGCAGATTTGTTGATGGACCCATGGAATTAAATGAACTTCCAAAGAGGTTTGAAATTGTTGCCCCCATTGTTGATCCAAATGTTTGTGAGGGGGTAGTGGTTGTTTGTTGAGGGATGGATTGTGATGTGGTGTTGTTTTGGGTAGATGATCCTCCAATGGATGTTGTGTTGGTTGTGGTGTCTGCATTGGTTGTGGTAGCTACATTGGTTGTGGTAGTAGTATGACCAAGGGAGGTAGTATTGATTGTGTTAATGGTGTTTTGTGGAGAGGTTCCCATGGAAATATTGTGTGTTTGGTGATTAGGGGATGTTGCTCTAATGGTGTTGAGGTCAAATCCTTGTGGTAACCTAGCCCCTTGGTCAAGAAGCATGGCTAAATATCTGGATGAGTCATGTAGGACTAATTCGTCCACAAAAGAGGCCACTTCTGGGTTTTGGGTTGTAGCTTGTAAAACTTTCCCTTTTTGGTTTCTATAGATGAACTGTTCAAATTGGTTGTGTGGAATAGATATCTCATCAAAAGGATTGATTGTAGAATTTCCCATGTCATTAGCAAGAGTGTTCATGTTGTTAGGGAATAAATTCATCTCATTGGTGAAATTGGTAAAATTGGGGTCTTGACCAAAGGAATCCATGAGTCTTTTTTTTTTTGTAATCTAGTTTCAACCATAAAAAGTTTTGCTCAACTTTGGGATGATGATGGAGAATGACTTAAATATGACACTTTGTTGTTGTTTTTTTTTTTTTTTTGTGCTTTTGCTTTTTGAGAATGAGGAATGTTATGAAATGCAAATGGGAGATGAAAATTTTGTGCATGCAAATGGGATGACTCTAAAATGAGGAGACTAATGATATGCAAACTAAATGGAGCCTAAGATACACTCAATATTGAGAAATCTAAGGAGATGACTACTTGACCAAACAAGGTGCTTGCAATGTTTCAAGTTTGGAAAATCAATGGACCATAAGTGGACTAAAAAGAGGACAAAGTGAAGTTTCCACACTAGACTATTGAGTGGGAAATAAATCACAAAAGTTTTGACTAAATGACTAAGGGTAATTGGGTCCAATGATAACCTACTTTTGAAGACAAAGTCTTGACAATGGATGGTAAGGAGTGTATTCCTAAAATCTACAAAGTGAATTTCTAAGGTAAAATTAATAATGCAACTAGTCAAATGCAATTGGAAACCTATGATGATCCTAAGAATGATGTGTATAATGAGGGAAGTTGAGCAAATCAATATCTGGTTTTGACAGAAACAAAAAAGATGGACTTGATGGAATCTGGAAAAGGAAAATTTTTGACTTTGATTTTGACAGTGAGCAGATTTATTTTTTTGAAGATTGGCAAATACAGTTCGGCAGAGCACATGCGGCTCAATATTTCAAGTGGTTTTTGATAGAGCATATGCGGCTCACTATAGAAAATGCGGTTCATAAAGTCAAATGTGGCTTATCAAATGCATTGCAGGAATTAATTCTGGCAATGTTCCAATAGACAGGCAAATGCGGCTCAATATCAAGTTTGGAAAACAATAGCGAATGCGGCTTTTCGATAAGCAATTGCGGGCTGATAGGTCAGTTGCATTGCAATAAGTAATTATAGAAGTATTTTAACATTGGCAAAATGCGAGCAAAATAGCGAATGCGACTTGTTATGGAAAATGCGGTTCACTGGCAAGCAAATGCGGTTCAGGAAGTCAAATGCATCACAACAGTGCTCAAATGCAGCTGATAAGTGTGGTTGTGTTGCAAAAAAGTTCTTAAATTTAGCATATGCGACTTAAGTTATCAGATGCGGCTTTTTATTGCTCAAATGCAGCTTGGAATATGAAATGCGGCTCTGTATTGCTCAAATGTGGTTTCACAGAACAAATGCGGCTCTATACTAAGTAGTTGTAGTGCAATGGTTCAAATGTGTTGTAGAAAAAAAAGTTAGGCCGATTTTGCAAAGACTTGTTTGAGTTGACAATGTGTGTTTCAGATTTTGACAAGTTTGAATTTTATTTGTCTCAAACCAGTTGGCAAATACATGGTGTTGTAAAAAATATCAACCACATAGAAGTCATTTTACAAAATCTTATGGCTTTATGGACAGTATTCTTTTGGATCCCACTAACCGCATATCCTTAGTGGATGAATTCAGAAGCTTGGCCCCACAAGCTCCCCCTTACAGTGCACTCACTTCTCAGGGCAACCAAGCTTCCAACCTCCATGAAACTCCCATGGTAGATTGATCATCTCTACTAAGAACTATGCAGGTGCAGGTGTCATCACAACAACCGTTGTTGTACCAAAGAATAGAAGGTTTTTGGCTTGCTAAAACAAAGGATTTAATTCGGGCACCCGTTCGAAAGGCCACACAAGAGGTATTATCATCCCAATCTGCAAAGGTTACATTCTGTAGGTTTCAATGCACCACAAGGGTACTGGGGAATCATATGCTTGTCCATAGGAACTTTTGTAATGCTAAGTTTTCCTTAACATTAAAATTTTTATACCGGTTGGGTGTCGCTTGGCTTTGGCACGTTCCTAGTTTGAGTCGCTTTGGGGTGAGTACTTTTTCCCACCAAAGCAGGCCCAATTTCTATGGTTCAACAAAAGCGAATTAGAGTATTCATAGTTCAATCGATCCTTGTTTGAAAATAAGAAGTGAAAACATGAATACCCTAACTCACACTTGCATGGTGTTCATTTTAAGCCCAAATTGAAATTTTTTCACAAACTTGAAATAAAAAGCAGACATGGGGTTCATTTTAACCGTTTGTAGTGTGAGCTAACTAAAGATTCATTTTAACCCAATGCTATGAAAAAGCAAGTTCATTTTAAGCCAATGAGTTATAATGCAAGTTGTGTTCTTTTTAGCCCATGAATATGCAAGTTGTGTTCTTTTTAACCCCTGAATGAAAATGTAAGTTTGTCTAAAATTTAAGAGATGAACAAAAAAGTGTTAGATTCCTTGCCACAAGCTACAAACAAAGATTAGTAACCCAAAATCTCTAACCTATCCAACAAAGATTAGTAACCCGAAATCTCTAACCTATCCAACAAAGAAAGAGAGAAAAACAAAAAATGCAACACATAACAAAAAATTATTATACCCTTCAGATGCGTCGCAACAGAGCAAATGCGGCTCGGTATGTTAGATGCGGCTTTCTGGTTAACAGATATGGCTCGGGAAGTAGATGGGGCTTTTGGGTAGGCAGATGTGACTTGACAAAGCAAATGCGGCTCGGGTTGTCACTTGCATCACAAGAACTGTCAAATGCGTCGTTCCGTACACCTGCAAAAAAAATAAAAAAATCAGTACCCCAACTTGCAAAAAATGACAAAAAATTTGTACCATGACCTGCAAAAACATGTTTAAAACAATGTCGGGTTCACCAATGTAACAATGAGAAATTCCTATTTAGTTTAGCAATGTAATAATGCATAAAACCTAAAAACCCACAGTTGGTAATGGAGTGCAAAGGAATAGATGAACAATCTTATAGATTGTCTTCATCCTCCATGACTAACTTCCATTACACCCTCTTAATTTGCTGAATATGATTGTCTGCCCTCAAATTTGTGAAGAGCAAGCCAATAGAAATGACAAGCCCTAAGCAAACATTGAAGGATTTGAAATGACCTAGATGCAAACTATGTCGTACTGCAAATAGTAAACATCTACAATTTCTAAGCTAATATCAAATGAAAACCTAGATATGCTATGATAAATATGCTAAATGATAAACTATGAAAATGCAAGCTAATCAAAACATGAAAGTCTAAGATGTGAGATGCCAAAATATGGAAATGCAAGATGTTCAAAATGAGACCAAAATTTCTCTTTTATAGAAAAGACAATTTTGTGTGAATGGACAAGATTGAAAGTTAGTAAATGCCCTAGAATCAATGGACGAGATTCAATAAAGTAACCCACAATTAGGGTTAGGGCAACATTAGATCAAATTCGAAATGAAGGGTCAAGATTGATTCTTTAGAGAATCACATCAATGGCTGACAATGCATGTGACAAAAGATTCTGGGCACGGAAAATAGAGTCATTGGGGAATTAAATAATTTATTTTAAATTATTTAAATCAAGAGGGAATACTGACTTTTCGAATTAAAAACTATTTTAATTCAAAAAGTGTGGGGTCATGTGAGAGTAAATAATTTAAATTAAATTATTTACAATAGAAGGGAATTTTAAATAAGACTTATTTTAAATAAATAAATTTATTTAAAATGAGCACAATAAAAGAGAAATTAAATAATAAGATTATTTAATTCAAGTGGTGGGACTATTTCAAATAAATGAAATTTAGAAGAAATTAAATAATAAAAGGTTATTTAATTTAAGTGAGAATTAAATAATAAAGATATTATTTAATTTAGAGGAATGTGACAAAGGGGACCTTTTAAATTAAATTTAATGATTTAATTTAAAGTTTAGGAGAGAACCAAATTAAATAAATAAAATTTATTTAATTTAAAGAGAAGAGGTTAATGAATAATTAGATAATTAAATATAATTATTTAATTATAGTGGAAGGTGGATTAATTAGTGACATAATTAAATAAATAAATAAAGTTATTTATTTAATAATTAGGAAAACATAAAAGGGTAAATAAATTAAGAAATTTATTTAATTATAAGAGGATATTTAGACAATTAGTGACACATTAGATAAATAAATAAAACTTATTTATTTAATAATCAATAAGAATAGAAAGGGACATGAATTAATTAAATAATTAAGAATTATCTAATTAATAATTGGAAGTGAGTTAGGGACATAATTAACATGTCCTAATTAGGGTTAGAAGAAGAGCCTATGGGTCTAGGTCATTTTTACGTGGCTACAACATTAACAACAACTTTACTGCAGGATCAGGTACCATGGAAAAAACTTTATTCCTCAAAATATAATGCCTAAATTTTTTCACTGCTCTGACCAAAGCATAGGCCTGCTTTTCTACATTATGATATCTTAATTCTGTGTCCTTTAAAGGAGTACTCATGAAGGCTATAGGATTATCATTGCCTTGATCATAATTTTGTGTTAACATTGCAACACAAGAGTGATCAGAAGCGAATAAATATATGTAAAAAGGTTTAGCATAATCGAGACTCACCAATACCGGAGCCTCAGCAATAGCTTTCTTGATTTCTGCAAACGATCCCTTAGCTTCTGCATTCCACTCTATTTTTGCTTCTTGTTTCAACATAGCATTCAATGGCTTAACTATCTCTACAAATCCAGTGATAAATTTTCTAACAAAGTTAATTTTACCAAAAAATGACTTCATCTCTTTCTTACTTGCAGGAGGCCGAATATTCAAGATAGCCTGTATTCACTCAGGATCAATAGAAATACCCTGTTCTGAGATAATATGTCCCAAAAAAATTCTTTTTGTGACTCCAAAAATACACTTCCTTGGATTAAGTGAAATACCAAACTCTTTGGATCTTTGAAACACTTTTCATAAATCTGTTATATGATCTCCTCATTTCTTAGAAAAAATTGTCAAATCATCCATATAAATAATTATGCACTTTCCAATTATGTCCTTAAAAGCAATGTCCATAGCTCTCTGGAATGTAGCTCCAACATTGATCAACCCAAATGGCATCCTTTTGTAAGCAAAAGTTCCCCATTTTGTAGTGAAGGTAGTTTTGTGCCTATCCTCATACTGGACCATAACTTGGTTATATCTAGAATACCCATCCAAAAAGGACATCATTTGAGATCCATTAATGACCTGAAGCACGTCATCTAGTGAAGGGACTGGATAATTATTTTTTTTGGATAATCTATCTAGATTCCTAAAATCCACGCATAGTTTGATTTCTCCATTCATTTTCCTTATCAGAACCAAATTCACAACCCAAGTAGAGTGTCTTACTGGAAATATAATGTGTGTTGAAAGCAATTTCTGCACCTCCTTTTGAATAATGGGTTCTAACAGAGTATTGATTGGCCTCTATCTTTGCCTACATGTTTTGACATCCAACTTCAAAGGGATGATGTGTGTAATTATTGAAGTATCAAGTATCATATGTTTTCAAATCTTCATAACTCCAAGCTATTACATCATGATATGCATGTAAGGTATCAATAATCCCCTTTCTTTCTTCTGGAGTACTTACCTTGCCAATAAAAACATTCTTCATGTCATCAGGTGTCCCCATATAATATGTTTCACACTGACTACTGAGAGAATCCCTTTTAGCTTGTTGCTCCTGATCTCTTATCTTATTCAAATCAAAAATTTGTTCAAGCTACACCATACCTCTTGGAATAGTATTGGTCTTCAGATTAATGATTCCTCCAAGGTTAATTTCTGCTTCTTGAGGTTCTATCTCATCAATGACTTGAGAAGTGAACACATCACAACTTGTAATACAGTCTAAAATATGCTTATCGTCTTCAAATACCTGGAAATTGGCAATGTTGTCAGGCATTTAAGGTACTAGAGTGAGCTCAACTGTAGATTTCTTCTATCCTAAAAGTGATAAAGGCTACAAGGTGCTAGAAGCTTGCGCTAAAGAATCTGCAACTTGATTCTTACTTCGAGGGATCAACTAGATATTGAAAGCATCAAACCCCTCAATAAGATCCCACACCCTATGCCTGTAATTGGTCATTCTCCTATCACAACATGAATACTATTTCCTTACTTGTTTGATTACTAATTCAGAATCTCCGACAACTTGTAACATTTTAACCTTCTTCCGTGATGCTATTAACAAGCCATGGATTAAAGCTTCATATTCAACAACATTATTGGTGCATTAGAATTGGATTCTATGAGCAGCGAAATAATTCTTACCTTTAGGACTGATTAATTTGAATCTTGCTCCAGCACCCTACTTAGATTTAGATCCATCGAATCTTAATTTCCAACAACCATGAGGTTCTCTTGGTTTTAATTTATCTTGCTCTTTGCTAAGGATGGGGGATTTCTCAGGAGGCATTGGGCTCTTACCCTTATCATTATTTAATCTTTCTTGCATACTAATTCCAATGGTTGCAACTGGATCAATGCATTTTTGTATCTATCGGATCGTAGTCTGACACAAGTCACATGTTAGCTCGGAATGAGGCACATCATGGATTCTGGTAGAACAAAATTCCCATTTTCAAATCCTTAGGGTTTTCTCATGTAAACCTCATATTTACCATTGAATCGTAAGTGATTTAATCTATTTTAGTCCATCATTTTCCTATCTTTTCATAAAAATGGTTTATTTTGAATCCCTGTCTATTTCAATATTCATTTTATACCTTACCGCTAACTTAATATTTCATTTCTATGTGTTTACTGCCTTACCATGGCCTCACACAATGGGTTTGTGGTATGGCGGTAGTGGTTAATAGGTAGGCATAAACTGCTTACCGTGCTACCACACACGGTTAAGTCATACACAATGGTAGCGTGGTAAAGAGTCTAGCGGTTGAAGGCAAGCAGTTAGCAAGCGGTCGGTGGAAGTAGCCAGTGGTTAAGAGATGGCTACCGTGGTACTGCTGGCAGTTAGTCTAGTGACCACGGTAGCACAGTAAAAGGTTAGCAGATAGTTAGTTGGCAGGCAGTGGCAATGTAGCGTTCGATAAGCAGTTACCGCTATACCGCACATGGTCTGAACATAGACTGTGGTGGTCGCGGTAGATGGTGAGTTAGTAGTGAGGATGATGGTTAGTGGATATCATGGTACCACGCATAGGAAAGATGTAGACTGTGGTGACCATGGTGGATGGTAAGTCACAAGTCGGGTAGTGGTTACCATGGTAGTGTAGCCGCTAAAATAATCTTTATGGTGGCCGCGGTGGGCAAGGAGCGGTTGGTGAGGGAGAGTCAGAAAGAAGACCACCATAGTGCGGTAAGTAGTGAAGGTAACCACCAAAGCTAGTCACCGCGCAACTGTGGGTGGAAAATTCAAACCCGCGGTGGAGCGGTAAAAATAGTGAAAGCCACAGGGAGCGAAATTTTGAAGGCCGGTAAGGTATTGGATTAAAATCAAATGCAAAACTATGGAAAAGTATTTAATTTGCCAATAAGGAAATTAATTAAATTTTTTATATCACTATCATGAAATTCAAACAATTTTATCAGAAATGTGAAGGGTTGCAACGATTGGAATGTAATGTATAAATGATTTGAAAATTCAGTGGAAAAAGGGGGGTCAGAGTAGAAAACATTTTTTTTTTTTACTGGGAATAAAATAATGTAAGAAAAACCTTCTAGAAATAGTGCAATGGAGATGATTTTTTGACTGAATTCCTTTCTGGTTATCATTGTGATGGTATTACAATTGTAAATTTTTGATTAGTTCTGGGTGATCCCACAATAGTGGTTTACAATTTTCTGCCAAACTAGACACTGAAATTATTATTTTTAACTAAATCTTCAAATTCAGGCACCTATAGTGGTTAAACCATGAGGAATTTGGAGATGATGTAAACTAGAGTCTCATCAATTTTTGTCTCTAGATTTTAAAAATATTTTTTTCAAAATTTTTGGAATAAGATTGCACTTCTTTTTCCATCTCCCACGAAAACTTGTTTTTTTTAGAAAACAACATTTATAAAAAGTGACACTCACCGTATACAACATAACTTGTTTTGTATGAAGGATAAAATTATAATTTTTTTGAATTTAGATTTTTAACTATGATATCTAGCACTTTCATTTGGTCTCATAGTTTTTTATTGAATATTTTCTCCTTAATAGAGTTTCAAAGTCAAACTAATTGCAATTCAGACATAAGCAGACTGTATACAACATAATTTTTTCTGTATCTATCAAAATTCAATTTTTTTATTTTAAATGGATCAAGGACATCAATACCGAGAACAAACATATTTTTTTTAAAATTATTTTGATAATTTTCTATTTTTCCATATGTGCAAAATAGAGAGCTTGATTTTCGTTGAAAAACGTATGTTTAATAAAACTAAAAAAGAACATACATAATAAAACCAAAACATATAAAAATTATATTCGTGGGATAACTCATTTTGAGGACTACGATAATCATTTGAAATAAAATGAATTCATTTGATCCGCTAAAAGGTAAATCAAAAGTGATTTTTTATCAGCATTTTGATAGGTGTAAAGGAGACTCATTTATAGGTATGGTTTAAAACTAGCGAGGTTATATTCAAAGGGGGTTTGATCTAAGGTTGTTTGATCAAAACATCTTCAATTGGAATCATTAAAATGGAAATTTTAAAAGCTTAAATCAGTATATTTTCTAAAAATATGTGATTTCAGCAAAAATCAGTTCCTCTTAGAAATTGTAGACCATCTTTGTGGGATCACCCTTCTATCCAATTTGGAGTCTTTCAATAATTTGAATTCAAATGTCAAGTATATTTTAATTCTTCAAAGTGCATTTCTTCACTTTGTATTATTTCATTTATTGGTGTTTGCCAGTTAGAGTTAAAATTTCATTTAAGTAAATCATATTGTTTGTGGGATTTCTTTTGGATAGTTGAAGGAGAGCTGAATAAGGAAATATTTTTAAACTATTTATGCCAGTCATGAATTGATGGTCATATGCTAGTCATTGAAACTTTATCCCATAGAGTGTCTAACAACTTAAATTATGTCAGGGATAAATATTTATAAGAAATTTGTAACATTTTTGACTCCATTGCCTAGTAGAAAGAAGGCATTGTTCTGCCATATCCAAGAGTAAAGGATTTATTACAAACAAATTATTCATAACCTTTATTTGTGTAGTAGAGGTAATTGTAGTATTCTTTTGTCTATCCACTCCTAATTGCTATCATGGGTAGACAGTTCAGCAAGAAATTCATTCCCAAATCTCCATATTTCATATAGGTTCACCCACCTAGGTCTAAAAGAACCTAAAGAGTAGAAGGTTTGATTGTATAATTGGCCTTGTATGTTTTCCAAGAATGTTGTAAGAGTTTGGCATACTCTTGAGGTTAAAATCTAAATTTTTGAGTACCAGCAGTTTGTCGACTCTGCTGGGGAAATAATCTGAATGTGAGCCTTGTCATAGAGTCAGTATGTTGTAGAGGACTCCATTGGGAATAAAGGATTAATGATTTTCTCACTTTTGGAAAGTGAGTGGTGGCTCTGAATGAAAAAATACATTGAGACTAAAAAATTTAAATATATATCAAAAATAAATCTTCCTAGAGTTCAAACTATCACAATTGCTCCCAAAATGCAAGGAAGAAGGTCTTTATACAAAGATGGTGATGGTCCTAATGCAAAAAATAAATGAACAGAGAAGAATGATAAAGGTAAAAAGGTGACTGATGACATAGGACCATCAGACAAAAATAAAACATCAAAAGCATCATTGGAGATACATAATTCCTATGGAACATTGGTGAATGAAATCAGCCCTTCCAGAGAACCTCGTACTCCTGAGGAATAGAGGAATCCCTTTTACCAACCAGATCCTAAGAAGGTTGAATAAATCAAGGTTGAATTTGAAGCTGAAAGAGAAAGAAGACAACATGAATATGATCAGAAAATGGTTTTTCTTGAAGAAAATCGGGATGGACAGGGCTATGAAGCAGCTTCTGAGGAGAATTATGATTTTATAGCTAGGGATGAAATAAATGCAAGACTGGAACATGAGAGACAAGAGGTGGAAAGGGAAAGAATAGAATATGAGCAGAGGCTTCGGGCAATTAGAGAACTTGAAGAATTGAAATTGAGGAAAGTGCAGATTAGTACTCAAATGGCTAATCTACAAAAATATGTGCCACCTCATAGGCAAAGGAACAATAATGTAGGCCCATCAAATTCCTCATAGGCCTACCAAAATCAGCCAAGGAATCAAGGTAGATATCAAAATGTTCCACCACAAAATCAAGGTGTTCAACCACCTCCTTATCAACAACATATACCCCCACAAGGTCAACAATATGTGGCAAATAACAATCCATTGTACCAACATCAGTACTACCAAAATAATCCTCCACAATATGCAACCATGATTAGGCAGTTTGACTTGGCTGGACTACAAATATGCCCTTACCCTATGGATAAAAGTTTGAGAAGCTTGGTCCCAAAATTCACAAGAAGTAGTGCTACTGCAACTGAAGAGCATTTAAGGAGTTTTAATGCTTTTATGCAAGATTTAGATATGCAGTATGAAGATATACAAATGAGACTGTTTATGATGTCACTAATTGAAGATGCCAGAGATTGGTTTAATAGTCTGCCAATGACTTCTATTAATTCTATTCATGTGTTTCATGAACAATTTCTTGAGCAGTATGGGAATCAATATGCACTTGAGTTTGCATTGCATGAATTAGTGACTATTCAAAAGCATCAAAATGAGTCAGCTTATGATTTCAACCAAAGGTTTTCTAAATTGCATAATAAGATACCTCCTAGATCTAAATTGGCTAATCCTACTACACTGAGTATTTATTTAAAAGCTTTTGATCCTAAGACAGGTTATGAGCTCAGGAACAGGGGTCCCAAAAATTTGGCTGAAGCTCAAAGGATAGCACTCACCATTGAAAATAATAGGAAAGTTGTAGGGATGATTTCCAAGAGGGATAAACCAAGGGTTCCCCAATATGCTCCTTCAAATAAACAAGAGAATGAGAGGCCGAGGCTACATGATATGCCTTATAATATAAATTGGAGAAATGGAAAGCCAGTGATGGATGCGCCAAAAAATAAACAGACACCTGATCCTTTGAAGAAAAGAGGAAAATACATGGTTGATAATAGTCCTTGGTGTTCAATTTGTGACATGCCACATTCATCAGAACATTGTGTAGTAGCTCAGTCGGTGTCAGGAAAAGACATGACAAAAGATAATAATGAAGAAGACAATAACATTTATTTGACTTCTCATACTCTTCACTCAGCAAAGTGGGGATATTCATCTTCAGAGGAAGGAGGATATGAATATGATGTTGATCATCAGAAATACAATATTCGCATGGCAGAGCAACAAATGTTTTCTGATTATGAAGAAAATGATGATGAACAAGATCTTCCTACTACGTCATATCAGCCCAATAGGGGAAGTATGAAGAGACCATCTAAGGAAGAAATTAAGAGATTGAATATTGCAGTAGTTGAGCAAGCTAAAAGCAAGTATTGGCTGAGGAATAGAACAGTAAATGAAAATAAAGGTGTTCCGAGAGGAAAATTCTTGAAAAGTGAAAAGATGTCCCATGAAATATCAAAAAGGACAAACGATCAGCACCGTGATAAAAAAGAACATAAATATATCCCCAAAGAAGAAAAGAAAGAATCCTCCAAGAAAACACAACAAATGGATAAGACATCAAGGAGGGAGAAAGAGGAAAACAAAGGAGAGTTGACAGAATTAAAAAAGGTGATCAGAACTGAAGGTACCTCTTTTGATTTCATTCAAGCCTTATCTCAATTAAAAATGTCTGTCCCATTGCTTGAAATGATGAAAATTAAGGAGTATAGGGAAAGTGATATTCAATTAATGTCTAGTGGGAGGAATCCAAATATAAATTCTGAACAAAATGAGAATGTTGGAATTACTGATAAGAAAGGAAAGATAAAAGTTGCAAAAGTTTTTTTAAGTGATGCATTGATAAATACACCTCAAATTGATCCATTTTTCACTACCCTACTCATAAATGGTAAATTGGTAAGAAATTGCATGATATGTTTAGGTGCTTCTATGAATATTATGCCAATGGGGGTAATGAAACAACTTGGCATGTGGATAGATATTGAGGGCGGTAAATGTTATGCTATGGATAGTAGGCTTGTCCCAGTAGTGGGGATTATGAAAGATGTAGAAGTCAGACTAGCAGCCTACCCACAAGCTACTTATAACATTGATATAACTGTGATTGATACACCTCCTCAGTTTGGAATGCTTCTATCAAGCCAATGGACTGCAACAATTGGAGGTAATGTGCAATTTGACTTATCATATGCCACAATACCAGTTAGTGGTGAAGAGGTGAAATTATATAGAGAACCAAGGGTTAATCAGATTGTTGAGTGTGTTCCTTAGGAAAAACTTAATTTCTTTTGTGATGTAGATTTGGGGAGTTTCAAAATTGAATTATCTCAGCCCGAATTAGTGAATACTGACCCAATTGATAGACTTGTTTCTAGAAATCAGCAAGGTGTGTGGAAA